>CM042441.1:6629731-6817231 GCA_023631565.1 Gymnocephalus cernua
TGTAGGCTACTTCAGCCTCTAATCTAGAACTGACATCAGGGATCATGCCGTGAAAATGTGATGCCTTGTGCTAAATAATAAATTACTGCTATGTAATGTCCCTACCTCATTATTCTGTGGCTAAAAGCAAAACAGATCTGCGTGAAATCTGGTCTAGCAGTGGCCTCCTCATTGTTGCAAAGTGACGCATGCGCAACTCACATCTGCACTTGACTCACATCGGGTAGTGACAATGAGTATAGCCAACAGCTGGATAGCTATGCTTAGCAGCTAGCATGGCTCCCTGTCAACGGTAACACAATCCACTTCCTAACATGTTACCAAACAGCAAAATTACATTTTTACACTTTGTTTTTTTTGTTTTTGTTACCTTCAGACAGATCCAGGCTAGCTGCTGTTTTCAGTCTTTATGCTAAGCTAAGCTAACCGGCTGCTAGTGGTTGCTTCATACATAGAGTACAGACACAAGAGTACTATCGATCTTCTCATCAAACTCTCGACAGAAAGAAAGTGAATAAGCGTAATTCTTAAAATGCCTGGTTACATTAGTGAAATATTAGATTTTATATATTTATTTTATATAACCTAGCGTTAATGCACTTTTAAGAAATCAGAACATTTTAAAGGAAAGACTCTCTCATGTACTATGTAAAATGTTATGTGTGTATCATGAGAAAACAAAACTATAGGGTTTTGTATCATTCTGATGTTCTCTAGGTATGGATCCTCCCCAGTCTGGTGGGCGGGTCTGTGCTCCACTTCCTGTCTGTGGACCAATGGCATAGTGTGGCTGCCTGGCTCTATGGGAGCGGTCTCACTGGCCTGTTCGTCACCTCAACACTCTTCCACACCGCTGCCTGGAAAATCAGCCACCTCCGGTGTGTGTGTGTGTGTGTGTGTGTGTGTGTGTGTGTGTGTGTGTGTGTGTGTGTGTGTGTAGCAGAAAACGCTGGTAGGGATTTAGCAGATGTGCATGTGTATGTTTATGTGCTCCAGTAGACTTTCACATCACACTCAGACATACAGTTTGTTAATTATGACAGAGCCAGAAGGCCAGAGCGCAAACAACAGATGTGGCGTAGTAATGAACATATTTCACATCTTTAACTCACACCCTCTAAAAAGCATTCACTCACATATGAACAGTCAAAACCCCACTAACTCTACATTCAGCTTGGTCCACTTTTACTGTCATGACTCTATAAAGCTAAAAAAGAAATGCTTAATCATGAAAACAATATCTCAGAAAGCCATGTTCTTCAAATGTGGCTTAACTAATCCAGAATAACATGCTATCAGGCTGAAATGATGGTTAATTCTCTCATTGGTCAGACAGTCAGAAACGTTTAATTGAGGTGTTGCGTTTTCGTTCACTGCATCCCAAACTATATTAGGTTGGAGGTTGAAGGTTCATTGTTAAGCCTCATGTTGTCCTCGGGTTTTTTTAATATCAGAAAATATGGCCTGTTGAAATATGCGCCAAAAATGTAAAAAATAAATAAATGACAAAACGTTGGGAAAAGCAACAAAAACGATAAAAAATTACATCAAAACGCTGAAAAAAAACGTCAAAAACGTCAGAAAAAGCACCAAAAACGTAAAAAGGAGCCCAAAACATTGAAAAAGTGACAGAAATGTCGGGAAAAAGCAATAACAGTGTTGAAAAGAGTGACCAAAATGTTGAAAAAAAACACAGACACGTAAAAAAAGAAGAACACTTTGAAAAAAGCAACTAAAACAACAAAAGTGTTTTTTCGCGGTTGGACAGGAAGACAACACAAGGTTTCATTGATTTGGACTGGTGTGTTTCTTGTTGTTATGTACACATATTTAACTTATTGTTAAAATTGAATTAGGATAATTACAGCAAACAATCATAATGGTTTCTCCATAACCTGAAGGTTCTCATATAAAATCCTAATCATATTCACATATGTCATTATAGCCTACCGTAAAGGGATTCATTTGTATCTGAAAATGAGCTCATATACAGTATGGCGTATACCCAAACAAAGTCCAGTTACAGATCCACCTAAGTGTGAATAATCCTGTACTTTTGCAGGTTTGAGATTAAAGACTTGTTTCTTTGACAACCGCTCCAAATTATTTCTAAAGCAGCTTGTAAGAACTGAGATTTCCACATTCATGTCAAATCATCAACATTTAAATCAAGCTTAGGACTGGACGGAATTTATCTCTCGATAGCGATATTATATATCACCATATAGCATGTTTTCTGGTAATTCCATAAATAAATAGTCTACATGACATAACCACAAGGTAAAGCCTATTTTAGTTTTTTTCATTTTATACATAACGATTGGAATGTAAAGCATCGTCCAAATGACGTAAATGTTGTTGTAACACAGTTTGGCCGCGATAGGAACCATATAGAAAACATAAATGAGATAAGATATATGATAAGATAAGATAATGAGGTATACTGTATATATACTGTATAGCGACCAGCCCTAATCAAGCTAACTTAATCATCCATACAGAGAACACAGTTAATATAGTTGTATAACCCTGAGCTATTGAAAAATGACACTATGTGTAAAACATAAAACGTTTGTGTGTTAATTATGATTTTATTAACATATTTAACTAAGAATGTGATGAATAGAGTCCAACTCTTAAACAACTCCTCAGGCCTTTCACACACACAATAGTCAGAAAAGACACAACAAGCAGTGTTTGATATGTCGAAGGACAGGGTCAGGGGAAGTTTGACTTTGTGGTGTGTGTGTGTGTGTGTGTGTGTGTGTGTGTGTGTGTGTGTGTGTGTGTGTGTGTGTGTGTGTGTGTGTGTGTGTGTGTGTGTGTGTGTGTGTGTGTGTGTGTGTGTGTGTGTGTGTGTGTGTGTGTGTGTGTGTGTGTGTTTTCACAACAACCAAACGTGCTTTCTAAAGTGTGAGACCTGCTATGTGCTGAAAGAAACTACAGTCCCCCTTTGCTTTGTAATGTTTTGCAGGCTGGGTCCTGTGTAGTGTAAAGAAATATGGATTCAACCAGAATTGAAGGATAGAAATGAGCTTTTATCTCTCCTTGTCTTTGTCTGTGCGTAGGAAGGTGGAGCAGCGTTTCCACATGTGCGATAGAATGGCCATCTACTTCTTCATAGCGGCCTCCTACTCTCCCTGGTGGGTCAAGGAGTGACATTACAATCTGGTGGATTCCATAGCTGGTTAATAACAAGCTCAAACGGTGAATGTACTCGTGTGTCTCCTCAGGTTGATGCTGAGGGATCTGGGGCCCTGGGCGTGCCACATGCGCTGGCTGATATGGCTCATGGCTTGCGTAGGATCCGTGTATGTCTTCTTTTTCCACGAGAGGTAACAGTCTGTCTTTGTGTCGCTCTGCTCTGAGTCCCCGGTTTAAAACAATTAACCTGAAACAAACTCGCGTCCTCAAGTGTTTACAGCAAACACTGGGCTGTTTGTAAGCGGAAACAAATTCCATAGAACATGGTGTTATATTTTCACGTCGTCTTGTTTCTTACCTGCAGGTACAAGCTGGTAGAGTTGTTTGGATACGTGGCCATGGGGGTTGTTCCGGCTTTGGTCATCCTGTCTATGGTAAGCACAAACCACTAAGGTCTAAGCACTGTCTCTCTCTGCTTCTGAGAAGAAGAAAAAAAGCGCTCTTCTGTGAGCCCTCTTCCGCTGCAGCAGGCTTCCTGCTATTGTGTGAACTCAGACACTGTCAGGATTTAGGGTTAGGGGTTTAGTTTGTTTTTGACCATTACCTATGAATCATTTACTGTAACATTACCACTGACTATTTTCCAATGTATGTGTTTTTAGATTGACTTTGTCTCAGGTATAAGGTTGTATTATATTAAAATATACTATAACAATCACAGTATATATATATATATTTTATATATTTCTTATCGCCTAAAAATCCAATAAAAAAGCTGATAATGCATTTCAAACAAGAGAGACTTTGTTGCAGATATGCAAACGATTTATTGTACATTTGCATAATATGAAATGTACAGAGTCTTTGGAGATTAGACTCCATCGTTATAAAATATTTTTTTAAAGGGGGTAGAGAAGCCAAGACATATTCCCCCGATGTAGTCTAGTCACTGGTGGCGGCGGCGAAGGAGCCCGAATACCCGACCGAATTAGTCGACGGAGCGTTCTGCTGGAGGAAGACCCAGAGTGTGACGGTGACTGGAGGTGGAAGGGGAGGAGGAGGGTTGCATGTTTTGCCTGAAATGACAGCTGACAGCAGCAGAGAGAGAAACAGATGTAAAGCAGGGATGTCATACTGTGATTGGATCATGAATTGCGTGGTCAATTCTGGTTGGTTTACTGAAAAGTGAACGCCTCCAAACAGCTGAATAGGTTTAGTAAGAGAGAGCGGTGATTGAAGTTATTAGAAGTCTTCCTGAAAGAATTTGCGCTGAGCTTCATTAGTCTGTCTCTCTGTTTTTAAGCCTCAGGCCCATTGATTCCTACTGAAGATGTAAATCTTGGATCGGAAATATATAAGTTTTGAAATCTTTTTTCTTTTTTCTTTCTGAAGGGCTTGCAACTTTTTTTGCAAACATGAGTAAAGAGTGTAAAGCATTTGTTGGGAACTATTTCCTGTCAAATTATTTCACATTTTGAGTCAACCAAAAAACTGTATGCTTTGGAAAATGGTTGGTGAAAATGTAATAACACACCAATTTTAAAAGAATCAGAAATCAGAATCAGACATACAAAAACACACCAAACCTTATGTAAGTCACACACTAAAACAACTTATTCACCATAGCTTTTGTTCTAGGAATATATTGTATTATTAGGGGTCCAAACATCAGTGTTGCTGGAACTCTTTTGTTGTTATTACATCTTTTATTATCATCACTTATATCCTATCCTGTTTTTGCTACAGTAAAACACCTTGAAATTCATTTTGTTAAACACGCTCTTTAAAAAAAAAACAAAGATTTGTTTGTTTGAGTTCTTCACTTACATGACTTCTTGGACTGTTCCAGGTGGAGCGTGCAGGTGTGTGTGAACTGGCAGTGGGAGGTGTCTTCTATGGGGTGGGCGTGATCTTCTTTAAGAGCGATGGCCTCGTCCCTTTCGCCCACGCCATCTGGCATCTTTTCGTGGCAGCAGGAGCATGCATTCATTATTACGCCATCTGGAGGTACCTGTACTTACCTGGGCCGCTGCTGCAGACGTCGAGGTGACTAGTCTCTTCTAGTCATTAGGCCATTTTGTTTTGACTACAACTAACCTGACTCACGAGGCTGAACCTGGAGAGATGGTGCCGAGATGATCTGATCGCACTGACTGCTGCAGATCAGATGGAACAGGGGCCAAACCCTGGGGGGAATCTTACTGTTAATCTAAAAGGCATTTTTAACATGCTAATTATATAACAGACTGATCAGTGAACATTCATACGGACTTAACCAAACGTACGCAGAGATACGACTCTCATTCTGCTGTCCAAGACATTTTTATTATCAGAAAGATAAGAAACAGCCCTGGGTATGAATCTTCATTTGTGTTCATCACCTGCTGGGAGATGTTTGTGCAAATAGGGCAACATATAATGTGCCAGCAGGCTTAGATGACCAATGTTCAGTGAAAGGAGTAGTTTGACAATTTGCGCTTAGTTCCCTTTCTTACTGGGAGTTAGATGAGATTGATACCACTCTCATTTCAGTACTGAATATATAGTCAGCAACTCTCTGTAAGAATAAGCAAATAAGCGTATAAAATGTATTTCTTTAGAGACATTCCTCTATATTGGTGCTAACCCCTACTTTACTTTACATTTTGGTTTTGTCCATTTTGCACAGTGGCAAAATATGAAAATATAGAGTTGGCACTACAAACAACACACACTGGTTTCATAAACAAACGTTTTATGTTGACTTAGACCGCATTGAGCATCCTGCAGACAGACTTACAGTCACCATATGTTGGCTGATAAGAATTCCCACCGACTCTGATGACTCATTCAGATAATAAGTCGACTGTTGAGGATAACGGGCCTCAGTAGCCCGGTTGTGATTCTGTTTTGATTTACATTACTCTTGAATCTGCCTCAAAATCAATTCTCATACTTTTGTGTTGTTATTTGAAAGATTAAAAGTCTAATCTAGAGCTAATGTTACACTAAGTGTATTAAATGTTAAATTCACAGAGAATGTCGCGGCTGTAAGCATTGATTATCTTGTTTAGAGGACGATGATTGCAAGTTGTTTTGTTTAAGTGGTGCACACTTATCCTTGAGCACTTTTCTATCAGCAACGATGTTGAATGAAGTAGAAGTTCCCAAAATCCTCAGAATACACATGGGCATGTGATACACCATTTTTACTTTTACCATTTTAATTTTTATACTTCTTTAGGCACTGTATGGATCACACTTGCTGGTTTCCCCCTAACCTCTAGTAGTTCAACTGTTGGTTTTACAGAGCAATTACTCAGGAAGTGAGCATTTATTTAATTTAAAAAAATCAGATGATCTATTTTGTATAATTGTATTTTCATTGTATTAAAGACGATAAACTATATTACACTGGGAGGGGTCTGTGTATTCTGTGGATGCAAAAAATGCTTCACATCAAGTTTCAATCAAATAATGTCTTTATTTACAAGAATAACGTGCAAAAATCAAGATTCAGTAGGATTTCATGAAGGAATCTCCAGCTGCGAATTCAAAATGATGATGTGTGAATGTACATTTCAGTGTATGTATGTGAGTGTGTATGTGTGTATAAGTGTATGTGTTATTGTGAGTGTGTGAGGCTGGTGAGGGCCCGCAGTCGCAGGGGCATGGCGACATTGGTGTCTCTGTGCCACTGGGGTGTGGTGACATGTGGAGGTGGGGTCAGGACGCTCTGAGCCACACCGGGGGCTTTCAGCAGTGACCACAACTCCTCACCTCGCGTTACTATGGCAACAAGGTCCTCTTCATCGGAGCACCAGGCAACTGATCCGCCTCTGGTAAGCGTTCTTAGCTTGGAGAGAAACAGAGACACCCTAAAATAGACAAACACACAATTACATGACATTACATATGACTGCAGGAGGAAAACAAATCTATTGAAAAAAAAAATATGTAGGACTGTCACCTGGGTATGAGGTCGTGGGATCGTGACGCCAGCTTAGCCAGAGCGCTCATTAGAGTGGTGACGACTCTGGGCGCGGGGCAATCTGCTCCAGGTGGTGGGACAGATGAAGTGATCTCAAACAGCACCGCCTCCAACGCCTCAAAACAGGAAGTGATGAGCCTCACGGAGCAGCGGGAGTCGCACGACACGGAGAGGTACTCTCCCAGAACCCACACCTGAAAGCCAAACAAGTTCAATATTATCTCAGTGTCAGGTTTTTGTTGTTGCACATTTTAGTGTTTGGTGTGATATCAAAAGGATGCTGAGATTTGACAAAAACTTTAGTTTTGTATAGGATCCAAAATACACATAAAGGAAAAAGGATCGTCCTTAGATCAGCATGATCCTCCTCTCTGCCCCCCTCAGGCACACACGCTGTTGTATTACCACATGTGTGTAGATTTCTTCTTTGCTGTAGACGTTGGCTGTGGCTCCAGCGAACTCCAGCAGCTCGTGAGACTGGTCCACTACAAGAGACGGGTGGAGCTTGCAAAACCTCAGCAGGTGGCTGCTGAACACCCTGCAGAAACCGAGAGACAGAGCAAGGCATGGAGCGAGTGAGGAGATCAGGGTCAAGACATACAGCAGAGTAACACTTTACGTTCCTGTGTGTGTGTGTGTGTGTGTGTGTGTGTGTGTGTGTGTGTGTGTGTGTGTGTGTGTGTGTGTGTGTGTGTGTGTGTGTGTGTGTGTGTGTGTGTGTGTGTGTGTGTGTGTGTGTTTGGGTATACCTGTGTATCTCTTTATTGTATTCAGGGATGTTGAGGAGGAGGCTACTTCTCTCCAGCATCACCAGAATCAAGTGTGATAAAAGCTTCTCATCGGCTCCCTAGAAAACCAGCACATACATCAGATTGCTTTTAAAAGCTGAAACTAAACATCCAGCATTCTAAAAGTGCGGTAGTTGCCGTTGTAATGATTTTGTAAAGAACATTTAGTCTCTTCACCGTAATGACCGTGTTGAAAAAAATGTGCAAAAGCAAGGGGACAGTCTGGGCACACTGAACGACTCTCGGCCAATCAGCAGTCTCAGCTAGCAGCTCATGGAGCGTGCTCAGTCGGTCAATGGTGTCACCTGTGGAGCGAGAAAGAAAAGTGATTCAATCAGCTTTGTTTCCACAACAAAGATCTACATTTACCAGCTACTGGCTGTAATGATAGACAGTCTTAACAAACACAGTCAACATTTCTTAAACACTAAAATACACTACGTTATGTCATAGCATACATCAAATCCATGGAATTTATTTCACATATTTACTGTGGCATGAATAAAAAAACAATTCAATAACATATTTTTAACCCACTGTCTTTAGGAATAGTTCAGCATTTTAGGAAATAGGCTTATTTCCTTTTCTTGCTGGTAGTTAAATGAGAAGATAGATAACACTCATGTGTGCACAGTAAATATGAAGCTACAACCAGCAGCTGGTTAGCCTAGCTTAGCATAAAAAGGGTGAAACAGCTAGCCTGGCTCTGTTCAAAAATAGCCTGGCTTACCTGAAGTACATGGCTGGGATAAAGCCTGACATCCAGTGCGTGAGAGACGCGCCAGATGTCCCTACACTTCCAATACCTCCGCTATCTATTTAGCAAGGGAAACTGTTGCTGCAGGAACCGGCCAGCGCTGCCCAGGGCGGTTGTGATTGGTTTAAAGAAATACAAACAAGCCAGAGCGTTTTTTTCCTGTTATTTCAAAATAGAAAAGCAGTGTAGCCAGACCACACTCCAGCGCTGACAAAGCGCTGTGGAGATAGATCTGGCAATGCGAGACTAGTGCAATACAAGACTAGTCCAAAAGGTAACACAATCTGCCTACCTGCACCTTAAAAGATCATTAATTAACTTGTTCACTTGTTATACCGGATAAGCACATAAGCGTATTTCTCAAACTGTCCAACTATTTCCTTAATGCTGTTTACCTGAGCCGGCATCCCCTCGGAGCAGGAAGAGGAAAAGCCCTCGGTAAGATGGGTTTCGATATGCATCAGGTGACAGGAGGCCACGTCCTCCTGGCTCAGAGATGGGCAAACAAGTTGACCTGCAGCACACATACACATACAAACCCAGTGAGATGGTGGTTAAAAAAAAAAAAAAAAAAAAAAAGAACAGTCTGATCTGTACTTTGGAATTTTTTTTACAAATTTTTTCTCTGATGTGTGTGTGCACCTGACTTGCAAGACCAGTGTGGCAGACAGACAGGGCAGGTCCAGCAGAGTGTGGAGAAGCTCCACTGCAGTTCCAGCTGTCACCAGAGAGGGCAGCAGATCCACAAAGTCATCCACCACGGCTGGGCTGTCCCACGCTAAGAACTACAGAGACAGGGGTAAAAAAGAAAGAAAGCTTGTGTATCCCTCACTTGGTACAGCATGTACTCCTCACTAGCCTTCAGTGGCTATGTGTAGATGAAACAACAGTCAAAGGGATCTCTGTGTTTTCACCTTCAGCAGGTTTGGGAAGGAGCGGGTGTACTGTGGGACTCGGCGCTGCAGGCTCTTAAGGTTCAGTCGAAGGAAGCGTAGAAGCTCGTGTGCCAGGAAGTGGTCGTTGAACAGCTCGGCAGGGAATCGGCCAAACACCAGCTTCCACACGCTCTCGCAATCCACTGCCGCCATCTCGCCTAGATAGGACACGTTCAGCAGTTTTAAAATTAAAAAATGCTTTTGGTATTTGTGAATCAAGCAACTGAACTGTCATTGTGAAAGAACTTATATGCATGTATAGTGGCTTAAAACCTTCCAGAGCCACTTACCAACATAGGGGTATGATCAACGCACAAAAGACCAAAATGAAAATTCATTTCAAAAGGTGCTCTAAGCGATGTCACATGTTTTTTAGGCTACAATTTTTTTTTGTCACATACAGCAAACATCTCCTCACTATCAGCGAGCTGCCTGTCCCCTGAACACACTGTAAAAAAAAAAAAAAAACGCGGTCTCTGTAGACAGCCCAGGCTCCACAAAACGGCAACAAAAACAAACTGAGCCAACCTGCACCACCAAACATAAACAGTGTTCCAGCCAATAACCGCCAAGAAGGATTTGGGGGTGGGGGTTGGTACGTGGAAGGGAGGGAGGGATGGGGAGGAGGAAGGGCGAGCTTGTTTGACAATACTTCGAACGTCAGCAAGAAGTAACATCACTTAGAGCACCTTTAAGTCCATTTATTTTCATTTCAGGTCAAACTGTGTCTGTGGTTGAACTGGTATAGCTACCCCTGTCTCAAGCCAACCCCCTCCCTACTAGCAGACATGATAAATAGCAAATAAGAAACTAGGGGGTGTCAACAAAAATAATCAGGGGAGTGAACAACCTAAATATGTAAGTAAATATTTACACTACTCATAATGTAGGTAGGATTTGGTAAATGTAAATAAACTATGATAAACTTAGTAAATGGATCCTACAACCTGAATCAATTTTTATGCTTTTGTACATATGTGATTTGGATAAAGAGAGAGAGATGTAAATACAAACCATGGTTGAGGTAGAACTGAGCTATGGGCAGCAGGACTCTGGCAAACGACAGGTCTGAGCTGAGCCGACCAAAGAGCGCCTTAATGCATGGGAACGCTCGGAAGACCAGCGAGGCGTCCTCTTCACACACACAGTCCAGGATACACACCGCCTCCACCAGACACTTAGAGAGGAAACAGGGCCGACACAATAAGGGCACCAGTATCAAATAAATATAACTAGTTTAGTTATAACTAAGAATCAAGAAAGCAACATTTTGCCCTAAATAAAAAATTAAGAATTGAGAAGTGCTCTATACCAACTACACAATTTTAAACTACTGACTGTTATTATTGGTAATATACTGGAAGGAAGAAAAATACACCAAACGGAAAATGATTTAAGGTGGATTTTTTGCTTAAAGGTCCCATATTGTAAAAAGTGAGATTTCTGTGTATTTCTTTTAATTTTAAAGCAGGGTGAGGTAGCCTGGTTGACAGTTGTAACTAAGAGTGGGTCTGGGGAAGGTTCATTCACAGCCCATTCCCAAAGCCACCAACGGACGCCGCTCAAATGCCTCTGGGCGCAATTGGATAGTCCTTCAACCAATCAGAACAACGATCCGGGTGACGTAGCAGCGACAGCAGCATCAACGGGTTGCTGCGCTTCGGTGGCCGACTTGTTGAACGTAAACAAGAAGCTGCTTGCCGTCGCTGCGCTATCGTCATCGTGTAAAGCTCGGTTGTGATTGGTGCCTCGATTTGGAAAAATTGGAAATGGACCAGACGGACTTGCAGAGCAAATCTCAAATTTGCCAGAAGTTCGTCAGGGTTTTCCCAGACTAAGGGTGAGGTGCTATATAAAAACTGTAAAAGTAAAAAACGCTCAATCCACAGAGAAATGCACACAGCCCGTATTCAGAAACTGTGCCTTTAAACGAGCCGTCAGGATGTGACAACTTGTGATGTCACAACTAAACTATATACTGTTTATATATAAGTAGAAAGTGAGGCTATAGTGCCGTTACAGTCATGCAATGACGGTGCAGAGATGCTCAGAGCACAGAAGACCCGGAAATGCTGACCAATCAGAGCAGACTGGGCTTTTTCGAGAGGGGGGCTTAAAGGAACAGGCGCTAAAATGGAGCGTTTCAGACAGAGGGTGAATACAGACAGTGTGAGAAAATAATGTGTTTTTTTTAAACATTAAAGCATGTAAGAATGTTCTAGTAGAAACCCATAAATACAAGTATGAACCTGAAAATGAGCATGATATGGGGCCCTTAATATTAGTAAAGGTCAGCTTGTTTCAGTATAAGGTGTTTGAAATGGATTAGTGTCCATACACTATATATAGTGGATAGGACATGTAGGACACTAATGTGGAGGCTTGTTTGTGTCAGAAAACTGAACCAGTACATGTGTATGAATGTTCTATATGTTCCAATGGTGCTAATAAATATCTGATATTCGGGCTCACCGCTTTCTGCAGGTCCGTATCGGTCTTTTTGTGTGCCTCTGAGACAAAGAGAAGAATACACATCACGAATGTTACACACAGATACAAAAGAATGGAAGACAACCTTATATGGAAGTTTTTAATTCAAAATCTGGGATTACATCGAACATGACTTACTTTTTTCTCACACACACATTGCACAATATAACGCACACACACACACTCACTGCGATCGCTCTGTTCGATGAGGCGTAGGCAGTACTGGAAAGACTTCTCTCTCAGACGCTCCTTTGGAGGCTGCAATCGGCCGGAGGAGGAAGTCGCTGAAACCATGGAAACCACTGATCCGTCCACCTCCGACCGGTCATCTGCAACACGGGAGGTCAGGAATGAGAGGTCATGACTCAAAACCTTCTGAAAGAAAGGATGATTTATCCGCATGATGTATTCTCAGACTGCTTGTTGCTAAATCCGAACAGAGAGCAGGTGTTATAATGATTGGAAAGGTTTTTGTTCATGAAGATCCCAACCAATACCTTGATTTATAGAAAACAACAACTTCAATCAAGAGGAACTTCTCACTTTAGCCACCAGAAGCAACAAAAAATAATGACGAATGATTTGCAACAACGTGATTTAGTTTCGTAAACTGTTTGTAGTTGTGTTGAAAACTTCGCCAAGCTCCTTTAATGTTAAAGGAACACGCCGACTTATTGGGACTTTGTCTTATTCACCGTATCCCCCAGAGTTAGATAAGTCAATACATACCCTTCTCATCTCTGTACGTGTTGTAACTCTGTCTGACGCACCCACCGCTAGCCTAGCGTAGCACAGATCCTGGAGGTAACCGGCTCCAACTAGCCTACTGCTCCCAATAAGTGACAAAATAACGCCAACATTTTCCTATTTACAACTTGGGCGTAGTGATTAGCGAAACACCTGAAAAGCACCATTGTTACTCTCTGCTCCTCACCACAGGGCCTCTCAGGTGCTGCGAGCAAATCACTCCGCCCAAGTAGCAGAAGTAGCAGTGCTTCACCTTCTGAGAATATAGTTCCCAGTATGTATACAGTTAGAAGATGGCTGAGTCTCATGTGACGTTATTTATACACGCTGTGACTATACAAATCACAACATGTAAATAGGAAAATGTTGCCGTTATTTTGTCACTTATTGAGAGCAGTAGGCTAGATGGAGCCAGTTACCTCCAGGATCTGTGCTAAGCTAGGCTAGCGGTGGGGGCGCCAGACAGAGTTACGACACGCACAGAGATGAGAAGGGTATGTATGGACTTATCTAACTCTGGGGGATACGATGAATAAGACAAAGTGCCAATAAGTGGGCGTGTTCCTTAAAAGCTTTAAAAAAAAAGGCACAGTTCACCCCAAAATCAAAAATACATATTTTTCCAAAAGTATTTGTTTGGCGCTTTGAGCACCATGAGGCGAGTGCTAGTTCCATTATATTAGAGAGAAGGTAGACATCTCTACAGCTGATGTATCCAACACTAGGCAACCCATGCCAACACAATCTAGACTGATGTCATAGCCCTACTGTAACAGGTAAGAGGGAAAATATATATTTTTGATTTGGGGGTAAACTGTCCCTTTAAGATAGGCTTGCTGTTGAGGTTTAAATCAGAGATCATTAGAAAGATTTAAAGACGGTTAATCACGACGCATCATTTATCACAGTGATTCATTCATGATTACAGACTCAAATTAAAGAAAGGTGCACAAAACAGTGAAAGAGTAGTTAAGAAGTCACAGATCAGGATTTCTATTTAGGCGGTTTGTTAGATCACATTTGAGTCATGATCATGTCAAGTGTTGTGCCATACCGAAGTTAAAAAGAAGACGTTTAGCTTATTCACAGCTTTTTAGATGCGCGCGCATGCAGGGAGGGTCCACAAACTCACAAGTCTTACCATTGGAAAAGGAGTGGGAGAGGGAGAGGCTGAGCTGTAGCCTGTTTGCTAGAGATGATGAAAACACAGAGCAGGTCATCGGAGGCTGCTGATATAAGTGAATTACAGCCTTCAAGGGTGATACTTTGAGGCTGATGTTCCTTGTATGTACTTTGCAGCTGTGACATGAAGCAATGAGCGTCTCTCACATGGGGAGGGAAAAGGATGTGTTTTTTATTTATTGGTGGGATGGTCATACCAGTGTCAGCTGTGCCGTTGCCGCTCGAAACAGAGTGGTAGGTGAGGAGCCAATGGCGAAGCATGGAAAAGGAGTACACGTTCATCCACTGGTCCTCTGTGAAGCCCTGGCCCACACACAGCACAGTGAAAAAATCCCCTGACACCGCTCCATCCAGCTCTGCTGTCGGTACCGGCTGATAGAAAACACAGAGATATACAACAAAGCAGCAGAAAGTAATGTCTTCTCCACTTTTTACATTAGTGAAAGAGTTGAAAATCGAAAAATGAAGTGGATTGCTGACCTGACGTGACCTGGGGCCTGTGAAAAATCCTCCTGAGGAAGCACCGCCTCCCTGAGTGATGCTGGCATGACGCAACCAATCAACAAGCTTTTTACTCAGGAGGGTCACGTGATCTGTAAGCCAGGTGGAGAGAAAGATGATGATATATGGGATCACTGATTAGACGTGCATTTAAACTTTGCTTTGAATGTGTTCCACTCCTTGTCCGTTACCTTCAGTGAGGCACTCGGGGCTGAGTGTGAGGATGGTGTTGAGGATCGGGAGAGTGTGTGTGAGCGAGTGAGCTGGCCCCTCCGATTGTCTGCTTTCCAGAGTGCGAAGGAGCTGAGCGCAGAGAGACGACAGATCAGCCCTGGATCCAGCCTGTTGGGATTTAGTTTGCGAGAGGCAGCGTTTAGATCATCTGAAAACAAAACGCTCCTCTATTTATGATGGCGCAGTGGATATGACACATGCCTTCGGTGTGGGAGATCTGGGTTCAATTCCCACTGCGATACATCAACCAATGTGTCCCTTAGCAAGACACTTAACCCCTAGCTCCAGAGGCATGCAGGCTCTGACATATATAGCAATTGTAAGTCGCTTTGGATAAAAAGCGTCAGCTAAATGACATGTAATGTAATGTGTATGCGTATGTGTGTCACTGCCACCAAACAATTGTCTTCTAAAATGATATAGATTAACACACACCAAAACCAACTATGGTATGTTTTATTCTTCAAGCTTATAGCTTTTTTCCATAGTAAATTACTTATTTCCAAGAAAGTTATGAGCACATCTCTGATAAACACAAGATTTAAAGTGGCGCATTTGCATGATTTTTGTGGAGAAACTCAGTTTTACAGATCTGTTAAGTCAAATAATTGATTAGTCAACAAAAGTTTGTTAGTCGACTACAAACGTCTTTGACTGAGGACAGCCCTACCTGTGAGAGCAGCAGGGCAGCAGCATGGCTGTTCAGTTGACTGATGTTCTCCTGGCTGTAGTTCCCTTCCTGCCCTGAGAGCGGCAGTGTCTCTCTGAGCACAGCTGAGCTCAGCACCTGAAAATGCTCCGTAGGTGACGAGAGGAGCGATTGAACCCTCTTCTGAAGCTCTGGAGGCAACCTTTGGTCGATGACAACAACAGAGGAGACATATGGCAGAAATGTTATGAATAAAAGCTCACGCTGTATATTAAAGATTTTGGAGCAGAAATAGAAGATTGATGACTGGGAAGGTGAAGCTCAACACTGTGGCTCTTTGTGTTTGTGCTTGCTATCCAAAAGAGAGCAGGTAAGATTACCACAAACATAAATGGGGGGTTCAGAGAGAAAAAAAAAGATAGAGAGGGAGGATCATGGATGTAGGGGAGGATGAGGGAGTGGACAAGGAATGAGTTGGATAATGATGGAGCAAGTTAAAAGGAATGAGCAGGGGGGAGTCGGAGTGGGGGGGGGGGGGACTGAGTACCCAGGGCCCTTATGTGAGGAGAGCCCAAAAAGATGCTAGAATGAATAGCTGTGGATGCGGGGAGGGGCCCATAGAAAATGCCTTTCTACAGGGCCCAGGATTTTGTGCTACGCCCCTGGGAAAGAGGACAGGAAGGTGACTGGACGGAAGGTCGTGCATGGTGTATGGGAGGTGTAGGTTGGAGCTCTTACGTCCTGGTGTACTTGGTGGCGGAGAGGATGAGGTGCAGCCTTTGTAGGGAGTCGACAGTCTCATGACCGAGCTCCTTCCCCTGGAGCAGCTTGACTAATCTGCTGTAAAACTTCTGCAGCTCAGACTCCTGAATCTCCCTAGAAACGACACACAGAGCACCTGGTTATGTCTCTGTGAAGTCCTTAGAGACTTTTGAATGGACAAACAGGGTTTCCCCTAGTGTATTGCAAGCCTGGTGGTCCACCGAGCCTAAGTTGCCCGGGGGAAAATAAATTATGTATTTTTAAGACATTAAGTAGTTACAGTGGGGTGGCTCGGTTGAAAACATATATATATATTCAATATTTTCAAATCTCCAGTAAGCTTTTAGCACTGACTTAATGTAGAGCCCAAATACATCTGCCTTAAAGCTTTTTTAAAGTCAAAAGAAGACACTTGCCACCGCGCCTAACAACTTTTCTGGCGGAAACCCTAGACAAAGAAGTGTAAAATTAACGATTATTGAACGCAAACATTAAAAAAGTAACATAAAAATGCATAGCACTGTGTTGACAGGCTACCTAGCTTTAGCCTTGTTAGCTTAGTAGAGGAAATGCTAACACTATGTGTGTGAACCAGCTGAAGAGAAGAGATAAACATGGTGGAGAAAGCTCTTCCTTTTATGTTTTCTTACCTTGCTTGTTTAATTAAACTCTCTGCACCGTGAGAGTACATTATTAAAGAAAGTCGGGTGGCATTCCTGCAGCGGAAAGTAAACAGTGCGGTCGCTAATCAAGTCCTGACTGCAATCACATGACCGTCATGTTAGTTCCGTCTTCACCAAAGGGGAAGTTATGGTGCAGCTCTGTGCAAATGGTAACTCACTCACAATGTATAGCCATAAACCATAATGAACATGAAATCATAATCTTCAGATGATTATATTTATACAACCAGTAAAAAATAATAATATTAGGCCTATACTTAGAAAAGCATGTTTTTTCCTTTTGTTTTGATGGAGAACCCACTGTCTTCACTTTAAGGCTACTTCATAATTAGCCTACTTCAAATTTCTGTTTCACATCTTTATGGATTTTAAAAAAAAAAGTTTAATTGACTAAAAATGTTGTTTTTAACACTTTCATTTTGGTGTTATACAAATTACCCCCCAGCTGCTTTTTAATTTTCCTGCGAGAACCAAAATGAAACAAAAACAGTATTTTACAGCTGGTTACTTTATGTTTACTGGTGGATTAACACCGTAGACTGTACATATTAACAGTCTATGATTACACCCATAATTTACAGGTGTTTCTTTCTACATCCAATTTTTCAACAGAAACAGGCTCTTTTGATTTGTTCAAGTAGCTACTTAAATTTCTTTTTGAGGTAATTACCTTTCACTATTTCCATTGTGATACCTTCTACATTTCAGATAGGCTATAGTAATATACAGATGGCCCACTACTCTTTAATCCCCGTACCTTGTAGATAGGATAATTAAAGGATCTCAATCTACCACTGAGAAGATCAGATTGTTTTTTTAAAGTTTATAGTAGCCCTATATTGGAAACAAAATGTACAAAGTATCAAAAGTAAAAGTAGCCTAATAATGCAGAATTGCAATGTCACTTTTTTGAATATAGCAAAAGCCTACTGCAATATAATAATAATAATAATAATAATAATAATAATAATAATAATAATAATAATAATAATTACTTTTAAAAATCCTGCATTGGAAATGTCACATACGAAAAAAATACGTAGCCTAAGTAAAATCAGCAACATTTAGGCTACTTGAATTAATAAAGTAAAAGTAGGCTACTCCTAAACGACAGACATATATGACCTCTGGGATTGTCACACTATTATATAGCCTATAAATTGATTATTATAACTAATGCATTAATGTGTAAGCAGGATTTTTGTAGGTCTATAATAATCTATAACAGTGTAGCCTATCATATTTAATCATTTTGTGAAACTGTAGTCATCAGATAGATGGAGTAAAAAGTAGAATATATAGCCTAGTGATGTGAAGCAGGCTACAATTCCCATTTGGTATTTCCATCTTGCAAGAAATCATTTGCCTGTTGTGTTGATATCATGATGAAGGAGAAACTCACCAATTATAAACGTATAGGTCCCAACGCGGCCACCGTAGGCTACCTGATGACAGAGGCGCTCTTTCTCACCTCTGTGCTGTGCACTCATTTCCATCCGCGCTCACACCGCCCCCGCTCTCTGTCTCTCTCTCTCTCTATCTCTCTCTCTCTCTCTCTCTCTGTCTCTTTCTCTCTCTCTCTCTCTCTCTCTCTCTCTCTCTCTCTCTCTCTCTCTCTCTCTCTCTCTCTCTCTCTCTCTCTCTCTCTCTCTCTCTCTCTCTCTCTCTCTCTCTCTCTCTCTATCTATCTTAACCTCACACATTGAATCGGGGCCACAGCTCCCATGCGCTCACGCATCACTACTACTTTAAAAGTCCTCTCTCTTTTGGATAAATGGAGACAATCTGTAAGCCCCTGGCATTAATGGTGAACCAACCGGTTTAAAAACAACAACATCACCAAAAAAACAAAAACAAACAGGCTACAACACCTTGGCCAAGTTTGATTTCCCTTGCACTCTTTGGACAACTTACCCGCCGCATCTCAGGTAGGCAAAATAACTCTACCCCTCATGTTTTCGCATGTAAGTGAAGTGTTGATCGCTTCAGAAATAACTAACTATGTTAGAAAAGTGGCCTATAAGGCTTGTAAACGTGCGTCAGATTGAATGGAAAAAAACGAGAAGCCGAGAAGTGATATTACACCCCGGATCACCGCAGCGGTGACAGTCAGCGGGTGTGTCATCTCCACTAAAATAGCCTACACATCTGTCCAAACTCAAGTCACTTAGATCTTCATCAGAACTCTAATAAACTGCAGGTTTGTCTCTTAAAAGAAATGGTGGATACTCAGATGGGATCAGTTTTTCACGTGCAACAACATCTGTGAATCTTGTCTATCAGCACATCCTGTGGTTAGGCCTAATGACAGTTAATGTTGCCTTGGCTGATATATTAATGGCTTGTAAATGAAGCAAGTTATTAGTTTGGCAAACACAATAACTGAATGTCTGTCAACACTGGGACATTATCTGGCATCATCCGAGTGTTTGGGATTCCAATAGCAGGTGCACAAGACAATAGGATCCAGTGAGTGTGATGCAGGGAAATACACAGGTCATGTACAGTAGCCTAGTGGTTTCATACACTTTCTGTAATCAAATATCTAACAGCAAAAGTCCTATCAGATCTTATTTGTGTCAGTTTAGCGGTGCTTGACATGGAAAAGTATGTAGTCTACAGTGCATTTACACGGAGGTGATTGCATCCTGCATATTCATCACGATTGCTTTGATCTCAACTTGTTAAATGTCATTTTTTGCTGAAATATATTGTAATATGACTGTATGATTATAGTAATATGTTTAAGCAGTAGAAAGATATCCTCCGTTTTAGAACAAAAAAAGCAATGCTTTCCATTACACCTTACAATCAATGTGCATTAACTTTTCAAACGTAACAGTTGTCCTAACTGGGACATAAAAAACATCAAAAATACCTATTTGTTTTTGTTTGTTGTTTGTTTTAGTTTTTAAAGAAAGAAGTAAATTATACAGTACAACTACATATGCAAGCCTTTAGAGGAGCTTGCATGCAAAGAGCCTGCATATCAAATTCCTATGAGCTCCAGCTATTCTGCCAGACAATGGAGCCTTTATGATGGTTTGTACACCTGAACCAATCATATCTGCCTATCAGCTAGCTGGCCAGCCAATCTCAGTCCAGTACACTAACAGTAAGCCAGGGACACAGCCTCTCTAGGACCGTTGAGCCATGTCTCACTGACATGGACTTCAAACCGATATTTTCAACCCTGTAAAATATGTTCATGCATGTGCTACAGAAATCTGGAGTGTCATCAACAGCGGAAAGCAAGCCATTCTTTAAGTTCAGTGAATTTGGTGCACTATGTGATATTGGATTGGATTGCACTATGCTTAACTCCTTTACTTATTGGTCAGTGGCACACTTAACCCCTCCTTAGTTTGTATGTGTGCAGAATATAGCTGTGGTTGGCTGACAGCGTAATACATCTGTGTCACAATAGTACTCTCTTTGTTTGACAAGTTTGTACATGTCATACAAGAAGAGGAAATTAGTGATATTAGTGTCATAGTATAAGTAATTCCAGATACAGATCATTTGGGCTTCTGAGTTAAATATGATTTCAGTTGTCACAAGAAAATCTGTTACACCTTTAATGTGTTGTTAGTAATAACAACACATTTCCATTAAGCCATTAGCAAACATGGATGCTTATTCATGAACTAAGAGAAAATAGCAAACCTTTAAATCGACTTTAATGTCTCCTCTAAAAACACGGAAACAATACAAAAGTTATTGACTTGTTATAAGGATGCCGAGTCATTGTAGCAGCAAAAGCATTAGAGCGTATGAGAAGGAAACGTGAAAGAGTATAGATTACATGAAGAGTAACTAATGTTGGTTATTGGGTGCAAATGCTGTGAGGATGCATGGCAAGCTGCAAGGCCAGCAACATGTCTTTGTAGCAAAAAGTGCAGGTCTTAACATTAATAAGTTATGCTGCTTCATCGTGTATCACAAAGGAGACAGTGTGGCCCCAACAAAGTGATGTGCACAACAGAAAACGAGTACTTCCATGTTTTTCATTTATTTTCATTTCAAGTTTGTTATGCAGTCACTATTTTCAGCACACTTTACTGCTTTCCAGTGCAGATATCATTTTACTCGTTTTATACTGAGCGTGATCACGCCTGATAATCTGAGGTGAGATATTGACGCTTCAGATTACACGAAAGCACGTGAACTCTCATGTGACAAATTGACATCCAACTGTCCGTAACTGTATACTTTTAGACAATGTACTGCAAAATGAAATGGCAATTAGTCAATATAAATCATGAGCGCAGATTTAATTTCTCAGTTTCTTATATCTGTATGATGTAGGATTAAATTCATTTATATTATAATGTTATAATTTACGATGTTAGCTTTGAAAATATTTCCCCCTCAGACTTCATTTTAAATGGCACGGCTTTGCTTTAAAGCACATTGCAAAATATATGTCTGTGAAGGTTTTACACCAGTTGGATTTTGGTAATAATGATGCATTTTCAAACATGGCATCAGTCCAATTTAAATGTAATCATACTGTACATCATGTGCTCACATGATATGTATATATGGATATATAAATAATGTTGGTTGGAGACTATAATGTACGTTCTTCATTGACAACATGGTGGTTGACAACACCCGAGTATTTTACACTGAGTATGAATTTCCAGATGCAAAGAGCAGGGTAACTTATATTCAGAGTGCTAATCTTAGCAGTAGTAACCCCGGTAACTGTGATCAGAGCAAGGCAAGGTGGTAAACAGTTGAAATACTGAGCAGGGTGTTAGAAAATAATGGAAACAACAACCGCGTTGCTCAGTGCATCAGAGTCCTGCAAGACAGTAAGTAGTTGTGTTTGTGTGTCTGCCTTTGTTTAAGTCTGCAGTTGCTGAAAAAAAAGGGGAAAATATAAGGTTTAGTGCGAGGACACGCGCGTGCACGCGCGCGCACACACACACAAACACACACACACACACACACACACACACACACACACACACACACACACACACACACACACACACACACACACACACACACACACACACGTAGACTGCTCTAAAAAAAAACAACTCCCCTGACCACAATACTATAAAGAAAAGTGGCCGACTGAGAGGACTAAAACAGAATAGAGGAAGAGAGCTACTCCTCCACATCTGGTGTGAAAAGGAGGAAGCAAGGATGAGCTTTCTCGGTAATGACATCCAAAATAAGAGAAGAGAGAAGAGGAAACATGTATGTGGTTACTGAAGGGGTCTGCGTGTGTGTGTGTGTGTCTGCATGCACTGTGTACTTCTGCATGAGAACAAGGGTGTGTGTTGGTGTGAGCGCTTGCGGTTTTATCATCTGCTGTGACTGTGGCAGTATATACACTACACACTACATAGAAATAATAGCTTGAGAGTGTAGGATTTTTCTGTCTGCCTCAAACTGCATTTGAAAAGCAGCTTATCATTGATGTTGTTCTCTGTCTGAGGGTCTAAATATTTGAAAATGTAATAATATGACATAGAGGAAGTCAGAGAATTGAGCTGAATTTGACTGAAAATCTGAGTGGTGTTGTTATTTAGAAACTGGCATTGCTGATGCATCCTTTACAATTTAACTAGCATCTGTCTGTACGTGTGCAAATTTTGACATGCACGGTGCAGATGACAGTTGTATGCAAAAGTGTGTGTGATTGTGTTTGTTTACATGAGTAATGGCATCAGATAGCATTGATTTGCCTATCTGTAGGCTACAAGTTACAAAGCAGGATTGTAGGATAACACCCACATGGCCAGATGGCATGCAAATCCCAGAGATGCATGGACAGTGTGTGTGTGTGTTTGTGAGTGTGAGTGAAATGATAAGAGAGAGGAAATCAAGTGGGAGTGAAAGGAAGATAAAGAGTGTAGAAATATGTCTCTGGTAAAGTAAAAAAAGAAGAGGTAAATGGAAAGATGTCAGTTGGTTAAAGTATATGTTGTTTATAAGGGAAACTGATGAAGCGGAGAATGTGTGGGACCCAAATGAGCAAGGCCTCACTCCTCATGAAGTCTCACATGCTTCTTTTGCAGATAATCCTCAATGATCAAGAGGCATGCCAGTTGTAAATAATGTTAGCCTGATGTTAGCATGTTGCAAACACGAACACACGTTTTGTGCTGCACCGCAGCTTGTTAAGTGAGTGACCAAACAAGGCTAGATAGCTTATTAGCTGCTCAGCTGCAGCACACTAATGCAGCATGTCAATGTAGGGAAGACTGGGCATGGTTGTAACACTTTTTGTAACACTTTTTGTCTCAGCACTTATAACTTGCAAAATGTTTGAGTTAGATCTCTCAAATTTTGACATAAAGTACAAATATTTGTCTAGGGGGGGGAGGGGCTGAGAAGTTGTCGATGTTGATGAATTTTTTGGCTAAGTCCTGGATCTTCGCAATCCTACCTACAGCACCTTTAAGTTATAACAATAAGAGTGAAGAATTAAAAATTGCACGATTACAGCAAATATTCAATAACCAATTCTAACTAAGGTCTAACTCGCTACCTGCACCTGTCAGATGCTTAGATGACCTCATGTGGTGTGAGTCCAATATAAGTGCTCAGTCAAGGCATCCTCTAGACTTTTGACTGCTGTGATGTGTGTGGCCCTAACAGGGCAGCTGTCTCGATCTTTGTTCTATGAGGTTTCCTAATTTCTTGCAGTATCTGCTCAATGTCACCTCAATGGCAGCGAGAGTGTTCTTTGGGGACAGACCTTACTGTCTCTCCCTGTCTCATCTCTTCTGATGCAGTACAGATTTAGTACATGTGCAAGCACACCCCTCCGTTTTTCACATCAACTGTCTTGGCATTCTGAAAAATGTGGGTTTAGTTGTCATTGGGGTTTGTTGTAACATAAAAAAAAAAAAAGTTTTACAACCATCCCCACCCCAAAACAAGTTCCTTACCGAGGCTATTTTGCGGCAAGACCAGGTGTGTTGCTGGTGCTTAGCTCCGCCCATGACGATTGTGATTGGTTTAAAGAAATGGCAATAAACCAGAGCACGTTTTCCTCCCATCCCCGAATGCTATGTGGAGTAGCCAGACCCTCCTCCAGCGCACTTAGGAGGAGGGTCTGGCAAAGCGAGACTACCTATGGTGACACCGGCACTGCTAGCTGCTGTCAATCAAACACCGACACCACCCCTCCAGTCGGCTGAGACAAAAAGGAGCATTTCTGAATTTCCCCCAAAGACGTTTCTTTTCTTTCTTTTAATGATAAACCTGCCTTTATTATCACGCAATGATATTACAGTAATCATACAACATGTGCAATATTTTTCCTCTCCCGTCCTTAGTGTTTTATGTCTTAAATGATTCTTGTTTTCAGCTAATTATTGTCTATCTCTAATGCACCTTCAGTTGTGGCACTCACACTTTCATTGTACAGTATGGGTCTCTGTGCAATGACAATGAAGGTTTATCTTTTCTTATCTTCAAAAATAACTATTATCAATACATTTAAAACCACAATGACATTATTTTGTACAACAAATTTTGACGACTGAATGTGATGACTTTAAAATGTAACTCGAGCCATCATCTGGCTCTAGATTAAAGTCAACATAGGTTTACACTACATCCTGAGGGAGACAATGTAAATGTGTGTATCAAATTTCATGGCAATCCATCAAACAGTTGTTGAAATATTACCCTAAACCGAGCATAGCTAAAAAAAAAAATATAGCCATGCCATAAATGATCTACATCAAATTCATAAGATTTATTACAATTCTTAATTGTTCACTTCGGCATGAATGAAAACTTATAGAAATACGTCAACAGCATGTTTGAAAACCATTGTTTTTGGCTGTGTGGCTGTGATCACCTCAGCCTGCTTTACCTCAAAGCAGGAAGAGGAAAAGCCCTCAGAGTAGCATGGCTAGCACGGCTAACAAAACAGAACAGATAGTGTTTCACAGCCCATTTTTGGATTCAGTCAATCTCCCTTATTTGTACGCAACTAAACACATGTAAACTAAGACATGATGTCAGGTTGTGGTGCCTCAGAACCCCCCCCCCAACCCCCCCCCAAAAAAAAAAAATCACGTCTTTGTTCCTGCTTTCTTTGCATTCACCATTTTGTTCCAACGTTTGAATATGATACAGGAGAATTGACTCAGAGAACAACCGCAGATTTGAGTTCTCCACCAACATTTAACATTAATAGACTTGTGTAATCTGATTTGAGTAACATACATTGCCATACAACAATTCACAGCTGTGTGTGACATAACTATCTCATTACCTCACACATACAATATTGCACTATTATGGTACTTGCACACTGCTTACTTCAAATTTTATATTATACATATTTTATTTTGTTAGATATATTATGTATGTAGGTTGTACATTTTATTCTACACTTGTATATACATGTACATTATTTTTCATCCCTTTGTTAGTAGTTGTTCTGGCATTTTTTTGTCTTTGCTATCTTATTTTATTTTATTGTATTTTTTGTATCTTATTTGTTATTTCTAGTATATTTCTTTTTTTTCTGTGTGTGTTTTTCTGTATGTGTGTGAGTGAGTATGTGTGTATGTCCTTGTAACTTGCTGCCTATCTATCTATCTATCTATCTATCTATCTATCTATCTATCTATCTATCTATCTATCTATCTATCTATCTATCTATCTATCTATCTATCTATCTATCTGTCTGTCTGTCTGTCTATCTATCTATCTATCTATCTATCTATCTATCTATCTATCTATCTATCTATCTATCTATCTATCTATCTATCTATCTATCTATCTGTCTATCTATCTATCTATCTGTCTATCTATCTATCTATCTATCTATCTATCTATCTATCTATCTATCTATCTATCTATAGTCATAGACACACATACACATACATTGTAGTGCTCATCTCCCTTGCAGTGAGCATCTCTTTGAATCAGTTGTGATGATGCAAAATGACATAAACAAAAGAAAGTACTACTACTTTTCAGGGTTTAAGAGATGGAAAACGGGACATATGATGACGTGGAGGCGCTGTGGGAGAAGGTGGAGTGCAAACGTTACGAACTGTGTCGCACTATCTCCCCGGCAAAGCTCACCCCCTACCTCCGCCAGTGCAAAGTCCTGGATGAACAGGACGAGGATGAGATCCTCAACTCCATGCTGCTGGTCTCCAAAGCAAACCGCACAAGTAGGTAGAGGGATGTGTGTGCATACAGTATGTATCAGTCAGTTTTTTCACCCTCTTAACCTGAGTTTATGTGCAGTGAGAGTAGCCTGAGTGCATTTATGCTTCATTGTGTTGAACTTAAAGTATGTCAATCAATCTATCAGGCCGTCTACTTGACATCCTTCACACTAAAGGAGAGCGGGGGTATGTGGCGTTTTTGGAAAGTCTGGAATTTTATTACCCTGAACTGTACAAGCTGGTCACAGGGAAGGAGCCCACGAGACGCTTCTCCACCATCGTAGGTGAGACATACACCTTTGGATGCAGACACACGACACACACATGTATGCAATGACACACCGCACAGATAATTCATATTACAGTTTGACTATTATGGGTTTTAATGGACAAGAAACTGTATTTCTGAACTGACTGGATCAAACTAAGCGAAGAAAAGATCTGATCATTATAGACAACCTTGAATATTTGATTGCTTTTTTAAACTAGAAGACCTCGCAGTGTTATCGGAAATGAAGAATTATTGGTGCATCGTCCCTGATCTGCTCCAAATTTTGATGTATTCTTTCTTAGCCGATGCTACACCCTTCCACCCAGTTTCAGGGAAATCAGACCTATAGTTTTTCTGTAATCCTGCTGACAAAGAAACAGATAAACAAACCAAACCGAAAACAGGATCTCCTTGGCGGAGGGAAAAGTAACAGTTAGAGAAGAAGTACGTGAAAAATAAACACATTTAACTGCCAGATGTAGAGCTGGTTTTGTAGCTCTGTTCAGGGAGGAACATTCATCAATTACACAGACAGTCTAACCCTACAACACTTCTCATAGATCTCGATCAGCTGGTGCCGTCCTGTGTTATGTAGAGTAGATGATGTATCATATGATATATCATACTCTGTGATGTATCTTTTTTTACCCTCCTCTCCTCTCCACCTGTTTTCTCATGGCAGTGGAGGAGGGTCACGAGGGTCTGACCCAGTTCCTGATGAACGAAGTGATGAAGCTGCAGCAGCAGTCCAAAGTCAAGACCCTGCAGCAGGTGGAGCTCAGCAGGAAGAACTGCACCCTGGAGGACGAGCAGAAGAAGCTACGGCTGGCCAATCAGGAGCTTCAGGCCTTCCAACAGAGTAAAAATACACATTATTATTTTAGGCAAGGCAAGGCAAAGTTATTTGTAAGATAAGATAAGATGAGATAACACTTTATTGTCCGTAGACATGGAAATGTTTCTATAGCACAATTCATACACAAGGCAACCCAAAGTGCTTTACAGAGGCATATAAACAGTTATAAACATTAAACAATACATTTACATTCAAGAAACAAAGCACAATTACAACAAGTATAGTTACATTTTGGAAACATTATAATAACAATAAAATAGACATTAAAATCATTAAATTAAGCCAGTACATTTCACAAGTTAAGACAAACCCTTTTGAGCATACATTTTAGATTTGTTGTGTTTATAACATGCAAGCTCCCCTCTATCTGTGTTTCTCCACTGCATTCTTTCCATATAATACTTCAAATCAATGGCAAAATCATTAATGATAGATGCTTAGTGTCTCAAATGGTTGAGCATTAAATCCAAACCAAAAACATACCATCATTTACAGAAACTGCTACCTCACCACACAGTTGTTTCTTTATTAAGGAAATCACAATGTCTACCAAAGCCTATTAATGAAACTAGGACACTGTGGTATGTGTTATTGTGTCCTGTGTAGTTGAAAACTGCAGCTGGTACAACAAGCACATTCACGTTTAAACAAATTCTAAAACAAAATATGGAAGAATTTAATCTCAGGCCATGTTTCTCTGACAGCCTGTTGGTGAACATGTGAACGAGGAGGACACAGTTATCATGGCAACTTTATTGCAAATTTCCTGGTCAGGGTAAATTAGCAAAATCTCACTATCCTTAAACCACATTGGTTTATTTATATTTTTAACAGATTATTCACATGATTTGTTATCTTAAAAAAAATAACATTGAACTCTTTGGGATTCCATGTAAATGCATTTTCTATATTTATCTTTTATCTTTTTTTATCATAACATTTTCATAAGTTTTGCAATAATTGCTTAAACTCATAGCTGGTTATCGCCTAAAAGTCCAGACAACACACTTATGTACTACTGTATAAATGACTATGCTCTGTTCTCCAGGGAACAATAAGTTGAGAGAGGAAAGAAACACCTACAGCGACGAGCTGCTCAGAGTGAAGGATGAAAACTACAAACTGGCCATGAGGTACGCCACGCTGAGCGAGGAGAAGAACATGGCTGTGATGAGGAGCCGAGACCTGCAGCTAGAGGTACTGATGTACACGTGAATGCATGAAAATACTGCCATTACATTGTGTAAAGAAATGATAATTTCTGATAACTCTTAGCAATGAGCTTGGAGGAAATGTGAGGATTTGAGGACATTAATAAGTGGGTGTAACCAGCTCACTCTCACTTATCATGCTAGTATCCAGGGGCCATTCCAACTATCATTTTGAGTGACATTTTGGATAGGAACTATTTGATAGGATAGGACAAATGAATGCAATTATGCTCAATAAAACATCACATTCATTATTAATTTCATTTGTTTTCTGAATACAATACACACTTTCTACAGGCTCAGTCCTCCACTTTAAAAAAACAATTTCGGTGCTGATTCCATGGTATCAGAATTTTGGATAGTTGTCATGGGAACATTATTTGGTCATGTGACAAGGGCTGGGAAAATTGGCAGAACAGGCAGCCAAGTGACAGTACTCTGATCCAATGGAAATCACAATTGTCAGATTGACAGCACTCTAGCCCAATGGATTGGGGGGCACCAGGGGGGGCAATCATATTTCAGGGGGAGCTGGTGCCACCCGTGCCCTCCTTCTAGCCCCACCCCTGCTATTCATCCTGTGTCCTCACTGTCTGTATAGGTTGATCAGCTGAAGCACAGGCTGAACAAGGTGGAGGAAGAGTGTAAGATGGAGAGGAGGCAGAGTCTCAAGCTAAAGAACGACATTGAGAACCGGCCGAAGAGAGAGCAGATCTTTGAGCTTGAAAGAGAGAACGAAATGCTCAAGATCAAACTACAGGAGCTACAGTCCATCATACAGGTACGACCTGCCTTAAACGCACAGTCATGCACCAGTTATACATTCATACCCAACAATGTGTGTGTTTCTTATTACACAGCCTGGCCCACTACCTGCATCAGACAAGGCCATCGTTGACATTTTGGAGCATGACAGACAGGAAGCACTAGAAGACAGGCAGGATCTGGTCAATCGCCTCTACAACCTCCGCGAAGAAGTCCGACAGGCAGAGGAACTACGAGATAAGGTAACAAACACACAAGCTAGGAATGCAATTTTGAGGTATATTTGCACTTAAGTATTTTCATTTAAGGCTACTTTTTACTTACTTCACTACATTTCAAAAGCAAATATTGTAGTTTTTACGCCACTAAATTGATCTGATATCTCTAGTTACATGTTATCTTTCAGATTAAGATTTGACATAGAAAACATGTGATAAGCTCATTAAATAAATTACATTGTTAAAAGGCAAGACAAGGCAAGGCAGCTTTATTTGTATAGCACTTTTCAGCAACAGGGCAATTCAAAGTGCTTTACATGAAGACAATTAAAATACAAGAATAAAAGTTACAGTGCAGTATAAGAAATTAAACATTAAAGAGCAGTTAAAAACAGTTATATAAAAGCAGATAAAATAAGCAACGAAAGTATAAGAAATGGATAGTTATTTAATGAAAGGCAACATCAAAAAGAAAGGTCTTCAGCCTTGATTTAAAAGAACTGAGAGTTGCAGCGGACCTGCAGTTTTCTGGAAGTTGATTCCAAATATGTGGAGCATAGAAACTAAATGCTGCTTCTCCCTGTTTAGTTCTGACCCTGGGGACAGAAAGCAGACCTGTCCCAGACCACCTGGGAGGTCTGGGTGGTTCGTAGTTTACTAGCAGGTCAGAAATGTATTTTGGATCTAAACCGTTTAATGATTTATAAACTAGCAAAAGTATTTTGAAATCAACTCTCTGGGGCACAGGAAGCCAGTGTAAAGACTTCAGCACTGGGGTGATGTGATCCACTTCCTTGGTCTTAGTGAGGACTCGAGCAGCAGCGTTCTGAATCAGCTGCAGCTGTCTGATGTTTTAGGGAGACCTGTAAAGACACCGTTACAGTAGTCCAGTCTACTGAAGATAAAAGCATGGACAAGTTTTTCCAAGTCCTGCTGAGACATAAGTCCCTTTACCCTTGATATATTCCTAAGGTGGTAATAGGATGACTTTGTAATTGTCTTAATGTGGCTGTTGAAATTCAGGTCTGAGTCCATAATTACACCAAGATTTCTGGCTTTGTCTGTTTTTAACATTGTCGTTTGAAGCTGAGCGCTGACTTGTAATCGTTCCTCTTTTGCTCCAAAAACAACCACCTCAGTTTTTTCTTCATTTAATTTAAGAAAGTTAAAAATGACATTTGTAAATGTACAGGTAAAAAAACAATGTCTGGTTGGAGCCCATTGTCACGGATGCCTCTGAGCTGTTGGCAGTTCCACTAAAGACCGACTTCCCCTCTCAACTTCTCAGATCTTTTAAAAAACTGCAACTATCCAACATGTCATTGATACAGACAAGTACAAAAAAAGAAGAATATAAACCCCACTAAGCATCTCACAACTTCCCACTTTTATCTGGTCACCATTTGGAGAGGTTGACCCTTATGGGAACCAGTAGACTACCTAACTATAAAAGTAGTTAAAGCAACACTAAAGAACTTTTCCCTAATCATTGCTAACCGAGCCTTCAGTTCTCCGTGCCTGTATCCATTAACTGTATTCATGGAGTCAAGTCCGAATAAAACCCTTCATTTTATTAAATTGGCTGTTAAAGTTTTAAATTACAACTCAGAGTTGTTTGAATGACAGAAATCTGCTCAGATGAGATCTAAATGAGTGCAACAGGACATTTATAGTACAGAACAGCTTGTTTGGGATCCCCAAAACACAGATTAAAACGAACGATGATCTAACAAACAAAAAGAACAAGAATTTACTTTAGATAGCCCTAGTCTTATATGATTCAACAGGAGTTAGGAGGAAACAGTGTTGAGATTTATAATAATGTAACTTTCTGTATGAATCATAGTATTACAGGTATTTAATCTGCTCAACCATTAACATTTGGCATAAAAACTGATTTTATTGACAAAGCAGCATTTTAGCAGACTACTGAAAGCAGCAGAAAGGCAGAACTGAGTACATTTTAATATCTGTTTATTTATCAAAAGTAATATCATTATTGCGATATTCAACAACGTTAGGGCATATCGCACATTTTCCTCATATCGTGCAGCCCTTATAACTACCCTGAAAATTGTGTCAGATGCAGCATAGTGTCGCAATATTTTCATCTGTATCTATATCATCTTTTAGTCTAATTTGTTTAAATATGTAAATGGTTATTTCTCTCTAAATTATCGGATGATATGTAGTCATTGTTTTTACCTTTATTTGACTAGTTTATTACTGAACCAGCAATCACGTGCCACGCCGTCACATCCTGCGCCACCCACCACCACAAGTCAATTCTCAACCTGTGAGAAACACTGGTCATATATAATCACATATTACACAGGGGACATTTTACTGCACAACAATTTATTTTACTGGCTTAACATTGGAGGTAAGGTATGTGGAAGTTAGATATGTGGTCTTGGTTCAACTTCGAAGGGCTGCTGGTGTGTGTGTGTGTGTGTGTGTGAGAGAGAGAGAGAGAGAGAGAGAGAGAGAGAGAGAGAGAGAGAGAGAGAGAGAGAGAGAGAGAGAGACTGTGAGAGTAGTACACGATATGTCATCCTGATTGGAAATTTCTTGATATCAACCGTGCGTGTGTGTGTAACGTTTACTGTTTTGACGTATTAGCCTAAACAATAAATTAGGTAATCTGGCTTTCATAACTCAGTGCCTAGCTTCTTACTGACATCACCGCACATCACTGGAAGGGCGATCAGGTATGCAGCAAGTATAAACCATAGACAGTATAAACACATACAAGACATGGCTGTTTGGAACTGTGTGAATGTGAAGCAGAGTGAGGCTGGGAACAGACAAAGTTTAGCAAAAACAGCCTCTAGAAACACAAACCCATGACCAGAGAGCTTAATGCCCATGGGACCATATGTGAAACACACCCTGTGCAAAAACCCCATCTGAGGTCTCTTTTCCATGTAACCTGTATCTAACCCTGTGTTTCTCTTCCTGTATTTGCCTTTGTCTAATACACTATAATTAACCCCAATTCTGGTGTGTGTGTGTGTGTGTGTGTGTTTTTGTGTGTATAGTACCTGGAGGAGAAGGAGGATCTGGAGCTGAAGTCCTCCACACTGCAGAAGGACTGTGAAATGTATAAGAAGCGCATGGACACCATCACCGTACAGCTAGAGGAGGTGGAGAAGGAGAGGGACCAGGTGAAACACACACACACACACACACACACACACACACACACACACACACACACACACACACACACACACACACACACACACACACACACACTTGTGAATATGAATGTTGTTGCTGTGTTGCTTACTTCCACTCCCCCCACTGTCACAGGCGTTTCGAGCCAGAGACGAGGCCCAGCACCAATTCTCCCAGAGTCTCATTGACAAAGACAAATATCGCAAGCAGATCAGAGAGCTGGAGGAGAGGAGCGACGAACTCCATATCGAGATGGTACGCAAAGAAGCCAAGCTGGTCACCTTGCAGGCTCGGCTACGACGGCGGTCCAAGGACATTGCTTTGGATCAGGTTAGACACAGTAGAATAAATGAGTGTACAATTTGTGTGATAAATGCTCACATTGCATCTCTGGAACTTTCCAATTTCTAATTTTGAAAACTTGCCAATAATTCCTGTTCCTTTCCCTTTTTGCAGAGTTTGCCAAGGGACTTGCCTCCGACCATCATCTCTCAAGCAGGGGACTTTAAACCCATCCAGGGCCAATCAGAATGGTCCAGTGATGAGTCGCCAGAGGAGAAGCTCTTATCTGAGGAGCCTCGCCTCAAGCGCAGACCCAACCTCAAGGCAGTGGTCAGCCACTGTCTACTACTAACACTTACTTACTTATTTATGTATTAAGCATTATAACAAAGGCCAGGGAAGAATTAAATTTAAGACCCAACTTAGGACAAAAAAATCTTCTTACTTACCATTATACCACACATATTAAACTAATTACTGTCTTACTCTCAAGTTTAAGAGAAACCTCTGAGAGCAACTCTCGAGTGATCATATAATTACTTAATCACATGTATGAGCAGGAACTGCCAGTTAAAGTAAAAGATTTACCCTACGTCTGCCATATTGTTAATTCTTTTGAAAAATCCTTCCATTTTACTTGGTGACGTTTTTCTGCCAAAACATATCAGATTTTCTTTACAAATAAAATCCTTATTATCTCCAGTAGAAATGACCATATACAATAAACAATGTCATATTCTTTTGTATTATACTGTATATACATGAATATGAAATAATAGTGAATAACAATGAAATGGAATTGAGAAGAAAACCTAACTGAAGCAGTCAAGACATTCAGCTGCTGGTAAACAGAAATATTTCTAACAGTAACTTTGATGTTTTGTATTTTAGAACAGAGTTAAGTCTCCAGTCTGTTTACCCAAAGAAGTCAACCCGGAGGCCACTCAATCTGCAGGTAACACATGATCATAATGTGAATTCATATTCCACCAGTGACATTTCCCTGGTGTAAGTTTATCCACATTTGTCTCCAACTTTCAACTCTGTCAGTCAACGGAGGAGATTTTCTGGAAATCCACATGCGAAACTCGAACGGCAACAGCATCTCCCTCCCTCCCTCCCCGAGCATCCTGATGTCCCCCACATATGCACCCTTCTCAGCTCTCTCCCTCTCCTCCTCCTCCTCCTGCCCACACCCACTAACCTTCAGTATGGGGGAACAGTCCAACAGGCCAAATATGGTGAGGTCTACTCTCTTAAAACATTGCTACAGTTCATTGTCTTTTTCACACAAAGAAATGATGCAGTATTGTGTTTGGTTCAAAAATGAATATGTGATGCGTTTTCTCCGTATAAGACAAAAAGATTTAATACAACAGTTCTATTGTTGACATGACTTGCAACTTTTACTTTGTTCACTTGTAACATCTACAGCTGCGTTACCGTAACGACAGCATCCTGTCCACACTGCCTGAGCCACCAGAGAAAGCATCGCTTTACCGCAGAGAGAGGGAGAAGGAACATGACTTTCACCCCCGCAGGTAATTACAGCACCATACCAGAATATACATGTCTGTAAATCTATACTATTTAGATGGTTATGTATTTTGTCCTTTTTTTATGAATCTGGGCTTGTTTGAATTAAATTTTCTGTTATGAATGGCTTCAAAATAGTCTGATGTTTGGTCTCTTTTAGCCTCTCGGACTATGATAGTGACAACATGGAAATGGAGTTGGGTAAAGAATACTTTTACACATTGCCCCAAATTGTACTAATAACGTTTCTGAACTGAATGACCGTATTTATCTTCTGTCTGCCGTTTTTTAAATAACCTCTCTGTCTGTCTCTGTCTCTCCGTTCCTTCCTTAGAGGACGAACCGCACGGTCCACCTTCTGTCCACTCATCTTCCTCGTCGCATCAGTCAGAAGGGATGGACAGTTATGACCTGGAGCAGGTCAACAATATCTTCAGAAAACTCTCTCTGGAGCGGTACAGTACAGATACTCATGCACTCACATGCACAAGCATCATTGCATGTCAAACTTACTTATGAACACCTTCTTCTTATTTGTGTGTGCAGGCCGTTCCGTCCGTCTCTGTCCTCCTTCTCTAGGATCAGCGCTTCCCTGAAGCCGGTGCAGGAGCTGACGTTACTAGGTGACAACCTGCTGAGGGACATAACTTTGGTAGGCGGCAACGACAGCGGGATTTTCATCTCTGCTGTCCAGTCGGGCTCCATGGCTGAGAAGGCAGGGCTACGAGAGGGCCACCACCTCCTATTGGTATGTAGTTTACTTACTTACTTACTTAACTACAGGCTCACACAAGGCTGCAAGATGAGTAGAAGTTCAGTGAGGTATTTTTTTTTAGTCCAATAAAACCATTGGCTGTACAAATGGAAAAGAACCAGTAAAAACCTAGATATTTGACAAATGTGCATGAACATTTACAGATGAAAGGGTAACAAATCCAGAAGCTAAAAACCCAACAGCTCTTTATTTTTAGATGCCTATTTGTTCGTCCAGTTCCCTTTTACACTGAATATTATCTATAATCAACGGACTAATTACAAACCAAAATTTGACAGAAAACACCCAAAACATTAATACTTTAATCTGTCATTCATCTGTCTTTGATGGGATTGCCTGGCCAGCTTGAGGGCTGCATACGTGAGGAGAACCAAAGCATTTCATTGGATACCAGCACTCAGGAAGAAGCCCATTGGACACTGCAGCACTGCTCTGGACCAGTCAAGTTGCACTATCGAGCCAACTTTGACTGTAAGTGTTGTTTTTATTAGACTTGCGTATATGTGCTTGTGTAGTATACATATACTGTGTATGTAAATTCAAATGCGTGTATGTGTGCGCTCTAGCCTATCGTCGTCTTCAGAGGGACTTGGCGGAAGGCCCGCAGGTTTCTGGTGACTCCTTCTACATACGGGTCAACCTCAACATCTCTGCCCAATCAGACAGCTGCTCTCTGAGCGTGCGCTGTGATGAGGTGGTGCACGTGCTGGACACCAGGCACCAGGGTCGCTGTGAGTGGCTATGCGCTCGTGTCGACCCCTACAACGGCTCTGACTTGGCTGAACGTGGCACCATACCCAGCAACTCACGGTATACACAAGTTTTTTAAAGGCTACGTCCACACTACTACGTTTTCATTTTTTATAGGGCATTTAAAACAAAAAGACATTAAGAGTGAAAGTTACATAAAAATCTTTTGTTTTGTATATGAAGCCTGCACATTGTAGAGCACATTCCAGAAAACAGCTTTTCAAAGACAAGCCTGAGCATGATGTGATGTGATGTAACAGTTGAGCAACCATGCAAAGTTGCTCAAATCTTGCATGCACACATGCTTACACACACACACACACACACACACACACACACACACACACACACACACACACACACACACACACACACACACACACACTGAGTCCCACAACCTGTTTTCATCAAGATGGACAGGAAGCAGCTTGATGGAGGACAGATACTTAAATTACATATTAACTTTTCTAATTGTATCAAAGTCATGAGTAAGAATCGTGTGTGTGTGTGTGTGTGTCTGTGTGTGTGTGTAGGGCCCAGCAGCTGCTCCTGGTAAAAATTCAGAAGTTAGTGTGTCGAGGCGGGAGAGACGAGAATGAAAGCCATCGCAGTAGAGTAAGAAACTTCCTGAACTATTTTTTTTTAATTAGCAAAGTTAAAAAAAAAAATCATATACATAAATACATGTATTTGAATGGCAATACTGTAATATAGCCAAACATTCACATTTGATTAAAGCAAAAATGCTTAAGCAACTCCCCTGTGGCATCTAGAGGCACATTGGTCACTGTTATTTGTCTACTTGTCACAATCCCCTTCACTAATTCTTTTTCATATTTATAATTTTTTATCAACTCTACTTTTTCACTTTTCACAAATTCTGCATTATTTTAAGTCAGAATTGTGCATTACTTCAGAAAAACTAACACTAACACTAACACTTTGTTTGATCTACACGTTGTGTGTATGTGCCTGTGTAGAGCAATTTACAGCCAGAAGAAGCCAGCCAGTCACCTGATCCTAAAGCCAGCCCACGCATGTCTAGAGCCAGCATCTTCCTCACTCAAATACTGCAGGTAATGAAGTGCAAACTAAACCTCCTGTTGTTGAACAAGACTTTAGTCTCTTTAGCGCAACTGTGCACTGGCTCAGATGTCTTGTGTTGAACGCACTGGAACATCACTGTGAAGTATTTTATAATCAATTACTGTACTTACACCCTGTAGCCTCAGATTACACATTTTTCTACATCCTGGCAAAATGTGAGCCATTTCACAACTGCAAAAAAATATCAAAACATTCACAACAAAACCTTATAACTCAGGTATCATTTTATATGCTCGGTATAGTTCAAACACATACATCTTTTGCTAAAATATTGTTAAACCATGCCACTGCAACTTATTAAGTAGCAGGTATCCTGAGCAGCCCACACTGGCTAACATGATGCAGTATGACCTAGTGGAACTAAGAAGTGAGCAGTTACAGTAATGAGTAATTGAGGAGGTTGTATGCCAAAATGTTCCCCCAGTTGGAATAATTGATAACATCAAAGTAATCTCACAACATTGTTTTCCTAAAATGGCAGGATAAGTGAACAAAGAATTAGCTCAGATGCCTCAGTTAATACTTTTCTGTGTCTGTTTTGAAGTTTGTCAGCAGGGTGGATATCAAGTACAAGCGAATGAACAGCAATGAGCGTGTGAGGATCATCAATTCAGGCAGTACACTACCCAGACAAGGTTTTGAGGCTCTTAGACCAGAAGGTGAGTACATAGTGATGCAGGAGGATCAATACCTCACATGAGCAACTAGAAGAAACATCTGGAAAAGATAATTTACGTGGTCACACTGCCAAAAAATTCACACTTGAACCTTTTAAAATAGTTGAAATGTTAAAACTGCCTATGTGTGTATCATTGAGTGTGCCACTGTGTGTGTGTGTGTGTGTGTGTGTGTGTGTGTGTGTGTGTGTGTGTGTGTGTGTGTGTGTGTGTTTTGTCTTGGCTGTAAACAGACGCTGCCGACCCAGACAGTGAGCTGAGCAGGAGTTTGAACCTGATTCCCTACAGTCCCGTCACCCCCCAGCGGACCCAGAGAAGAAGACCGGTCCTATTCTCTCCCAGTGCTCTAGCCAAAACCATTATCCAGAAAATACTCAACATGGGGGGAGCCATGGACTTTAATATATGCAAACCAGGTCAGTGTGCGATGGGAATAAGCAAGCTCACTGCAAAACATGTCACCGTACTGTCTTCACACTTTCCATTTCTTTGGAATATTCCCAGTGTGCTCACCTATTGTGGATCAAAGATGGAGGAGATAGTAGATAGTTCAGGTGGGGAGAAGGAAGCTATTGGGATTCAGGTCAGGTATTGTACTGCACTGTGGTGTAAATGTTAAGGCGTGTAACCAGAGAAACGGCGGAGGCAGGATGGCAGATGGCCTAGTTGACATTTAGGAAGATGATTGTTACGGCCTCCATTTAAAGAAACAAAAGGGATTGGAGAATGCAACATATAAAGAAGGATTCCAGACACAAGGTTAACAATTAACCAACAAGCTTTATTAAATAATGAAAAAAATATTCCCAAAACTAGCAAACAAAGAGAAACAAACCCCGGCGAAAAAGAACAAAAGATAGCATCTGTACAGCATAAACAGGGTCGACTTTGTTGTTTATGTGTGTGTGATGTCAAAACTGTAACTGGGAGTACAACGATCTGGTACGAGTTCACGAGTAGTCAGTCACGGGTGTGACTGCCGTTCTAGGGCACTTTCACGGGTAGAAGGTTGTGAAAACACAAGTTACGGGTTACCTGGAATGCGCCCTTATCACCTCCCCGACTCTACCTGAGCACTGATGACGCTCAGGTGTGCAACAGGCAGAGGAAGGAGGGCAGAACGAGGGACAGAGACAGAGAGAGAGAGAGAGAGAAAACAAGACACACACACCAGAGGCACATGTAACAATGATGCATTATGATAACTACACAGAGGAGTTTAAATATCCATTTAGGGACACAGGGATTTAACACTCCACTCCCACGACAAACAAATTGCTCCCAGGACAGTGGGGTCAGACAAGTTGCCAGTGTCGAACATCTGGCAACCCAAGAGACTGTGTGATGTTACGTGGAGATTCCCCAGGGCAAAAACCTCAAAAGTTTCTGTTTCTTCTGTGTTTCTGTGGTGATCATTAACAAATGGAACTGTTTTGCAACACTGTTTTAGAATTTCCTTTCTTTCTATACCGTTGTCTTTTACTCTGTTATATTCTATTGTTTAGACACCCTGTCCAAAGACGAGTTTCATCTGAAACAGAATGTGGAGCCCTTCATTCACTACAAAGAGAAACACGCCACATTTGAATGCATCACCCGAGAAAACATAGAGGCTGTCGCTTCCAAGGTAGGCTATTAATGACAAGAGTTTTTGTGTTTATGTGTGTGTATGCACCTGCATTTTTGTATGTGTTCTTTTTAGAAAATGCCCCTCATAATGAAAATGCACAGAATAGTTTTAAATACTACTCTTACATCTGTACAGTAAATATGTAGCAGGAGCCAGCAGTCGGTGGGCTTAGCATAAAGACTGGTAACAGGGGGAAACAGCTAGCCTGGTTCTGACCACAGATTTTAATAAGTCAGCTCTAGAGGTGCTGGCAGGCGGATTTTGTTACCACTGGACACAGCCAGACTGGCTTTTGCCTCACATTGACTAGATGTAGGAGTGTTAACACAAATCTACACATTTAACTCTCTGTAAGAAAACCGTGATGTATTTCCGATAATGTTGAACTATCCCTTTTTATAGTATGTGTATGTTACCCTACTGATACCCCCATTGATGTTGTTCATTCATAGATTCATGCATGAATTCAATTATTATTGTCCTTATTTGGCCATCAGAGGGAAAAAAATAGTTGTGATTTTCTGACTTAATTTTGTTTCTTTTATCTGTGTTATTATGGGAAACATACCAGTAAATAAAGCCATTATGTTGGATTTTGTATTGTGTTATGTGAGGCCTTGTATGCTTATCTCTGCTTTCAATCATGTATACACGTGTTCACATTACACAGTATATTCTGCATTTATTTGTAAAAGCCCATTTTTTTCCACCCGTCACCAGGGCAAACACTGCCTGCTGGAGGCTGAGCTGAGCTGCGTCAAAGACCTTCTGCGGAGAGAAATCTACCCGATCATTATCTACATCAAGATCTGTGAGAAGAATGTCAAGAAGCTACGGTAAGGCCTGACAAACCTCACTTATTTGCACACATTTACTCCGTGCCTGTTACCCACAGCTGCAAACCAGAATCCTTTTTCCAAACGCAAAGACGTCAATCCCTGCATGACGCTTTGACTCAAAGCAGGAGGTGAGATTGAACCAGTTAAAGGACAAGTCTGCTGACTCTCTTATACTACGCATATGTGTGGTTTAATGCACAATCAAATTCAGCAGCCTGAAGACAATAGTTGTGAACTTGAAACAGTGATAGGAGTTGCTGAACAAGAGCTTTTTCCTGTCCACAAAGAATTAGGCACCTTACTCAAAATACAATATGGTTATTCCATCTGTGTGTTGATGATAACGTCAGTGGAGATACACATGTAAGTGTCAACAAAACCTGATGCATGACGTATATGTTTTGGTGGGTTGTGCCTGTAAATAGACACCCATTGACCCATTATTGTCAGCCTTTCTCAGAATTAGAACAAAGTGCACAAACCACTATTGCAAAGTGTCTACAGGATTTTATCAGAGGTAATGGGTTCCAAACATGACCACACTCACCACCGCAGCGCTGCTTCCTTCCTGTTTCCTGTCTACACAGGAAGTTGCCTCTGCGCGTGGAGGAGGAAGAGTTTGTGAAGTTGTGTCGGGCAAAATTGAAGGAGCTGGAGGGCATTCCCTGTCTCTACGCCAGCCTGGAGCCTGAGGCCTGGGCCGGGACAGACGATCTCATCAGGGTCATCAAAGACCGAATACTGGAGGAGCAGAAGAAGACGGTCTGGGTGGAGCAAGACCTCCTGTAGACAATAGTATGTGCATGAAAATATAAATATGTAGCTGAGCACCATAAAGCACCTGTATATCATGCTTTTATGCATACATATTTATCAAAAACGGACATGTGGACACTCACACTGCTATATACTTAGATAAATACATTATATATTTTGTAAATGTTTGCCTTTACTTTGATTTAGAGAAATAAACAGATGGAAAACATCAAAAAGAGTTGTTGTTTTTTACTTTAAAGGGAAGGTGTACAAAGTGCACTTCTGTGAGCATACTATCAGTTTCGGTCTGATCCGACTTAACTTTAATTATACTGTCCTCTAGTGGTTAATGTCAGGCGTTCGCACTGTCAAATAAAATTAAATCACGTCAACCATTTATTTTATTTGCATAGAATTTTTTTGTGCAAATTTGTTATGCAGTGCTTCCCCTAACATGTTACAGAAATAGAAATGTTACATAAGCATTGCTCAAATAAAGTTGAATACAACTGAAGGCTTAATGTTTTAGAGAACACGTTACAAGTTTGCACCACGTAAGGCAACAGGAAACTGCGACTGACATCTTTACATGAACACAAGGGTTTTTATGGTTTATGGTTTTTTTTAAAGGCAAAAATAGGCATTAGTGATGTAAGAACCTTTTTTATACTTGTGACCTCTTAATCGGAAGCCATAGCTCCTTGTGGCTCATTGTCACCAGTTGAATGTCTATGAGTTGTAAGCAGTTCGGTCACAAAGTGATTTTCTCTTCTCAGATTTCATTTGATTGAATATCTTTTCATAGGCCTTAAAAAAGGCAAGACTGTGCTGCTTTCACAAGAAAGAGTAAAAGATTGGATGAATATACATGGTTTTGTGTTTCAGAAATCATGTTCTTTATACGTTAACTGAACATTTACTTAGGTTTTAGCTGTTGGTGTTTTAAGAGGCCTGTTAATGAATTATGGAAGAGGCAGCAGGTTTCAGTTATGTGATTTGAATTTTTGGTGGCGCAGCTCTTTTATTTTTATTACATCGTAATTTGTGCATTGGAGCCCTTGTCTACTCTTTTCTCCTTGCACTGATATTGTTGATTGCCAATAACGTATTTCATGAAAATATGCATTACTTTAAGTTTTAAATAGGATAACCGTCAACAAAATATCCTCTTTTCAAATCTGAAACACAGACTCATGTAAAATGTCTGGGTTCATTAGGCAGTATTATCTATAACTTACTAAACATGCATGGCTTCTGGTCACTTTGTTGATTTGTACAGTTTATAAATCTGTGTTTAGACAGTTTTCAAAGGCCACCAGATGGTCAAATTTGACAGAAATGGGCAAGCCATAGGGGGATTTAGAGTAACCTGTTTCATAAGGGTGCTAGATAATCTCTTCATCTGCCAGGAAGCAATATGCAGTATTCCCCAAAATGCTCAAATCAGCCACACACTGTTTAAGAAACCTAAAACACTGTATCAGCCTTACTTTAGTCAGTACTCCTGCATTTTTGCTTCATGTAGTGAAATACAAAGGGTAATTAAACTACTTTGACTAAAATGTAGTATCATCAAAAAGTTATAAAATACATGAAAGTATAGATACAATGTAATATGATTATGTCTCTCAGTGCTTAGAAATTATGTTAGAAATAATCTCGATTGTACGGTATTTTCCTTCTCCTGAAAATTATTTTGTTCTCTGGTGTGTTCATGCTCAGCGTGTGTGTGTGCGTGCGTGTGTGTGTGTGTGTGTGTGTGTGTGTATGTGTGTGTGTGTGTGTGTGTGTTAAAAGTAGAATGGCTGCCAGGGTACAAAGTTATATTAAGCAAATTCATGAGAACATTAAGCAAATTCATGAGAACACAGCGCTGCGAGTAAACCCAGGAGTGGGGGTGAAATATGATGCTGATTGAAAGCAGATGATGATTGTGTGTGTGTGTGTGTGTGTGTGTGTGTGTGTGTGTGTGTGTGTGTGTGTGTGTGTGTGTGTGTGTGTGTGTGTGTGTTGCAAAGTGAATCAGCCGCTCTGTAGGGGCTTCTGGCTATGTTTGATGTCACAGGATGAAAAGAGTTCACAAATAACACGATTCATTACGCATCAGCCTGATGCAACAGAAATAGACACAGATCCCCACAGCAACATTTCCTTATTAACATTCTTTTGGTCTGTTTTTTTGAGTGAAGATGACATTTGTTTTTGCAGGTACAGCAGGTTATATTCAGCACACAGCTTCTGTGGGAGGGAGGAGGGGGAGACTGTCTACATAAATCATCCCTGAGTAGAGACATGTTATGCTGGAGCTGACCCAGAAAAGTGAATTTTTCCCCTCATGAGCTCACTCTGCAGAAATCTGAACTACAAGCTCTCGCGGTGCTTTGCGTGATCCCGCTCCATCTCCAAGAAAAAAGGTGACTCGCATCGCTCGCATCACAGGCAGGCTGACGCGGCGCTGGGAGCTCGCGGGCACAAGAAGAGGTGAGAAGGTTTTTTTTTCTACTCGTCTTTATTATTATTAACAAGGAATCTGTAAAGTAACGTAACATTTCACCTATCAGTAGCAGCAACGTGTTTTTTGCATGTACCTTTGCTCCAGTGCTGTGCACTAGGCTACTTTGACACCGCTGTAGGCACACTGACAGCGTATATTGATAAAACCACAGGCTGTACGGAAGGAAGCTCGTTGTTTTCTTTTGCTACTCTGTATTATCTCCACGTAAATTTCACTTAAAGACTAGCCTACACGCGACGCTTTAATGAACCACATGCCGAAAGCTTCCCGGTGTGAGGAACAGCCCGTTCCCGCGGCGCTGCTCTCCCGTCAAAGGTTACATTGTGTCCGGTCTGGCATCCGCTGGCGGCTGCTGCGGGCAGGACGGTGTGATTTATCTATCGCCGGGTGAGCAAAGGCTGCTCGGCTGCTTTTTTGGGGCTTTATCTGTTGGTTTGACACCTGCGCTGACGTTGTGGCGAGCACAACAAACGTGGACGAGTAGCGAGGCGACCACTAATAGCCTATATGACAATTAATAGCCTAGAGGTAGCGTGAGACTTGTTAGCGTGATGTTGGCGCTGCGAGTGTGCATCCAAAAATATTCATGTCAACACAAAAAGGCGCGTGTAAAGGGGTGTTTCTCCTCTATATCCCCAGATATTGATTTAATGCTTCAGCCTACCGTCCACAGCTACAGTAGACAACAAAACCACACTGTTAAAAACTCCATCACAAGCGAAAATCCTGCATTTAAATTGCTCTTAAGTATAAATAGCATAAGAAAAGTAAAAGCATTTTTACTGGTGGTTGGATACTTAATAACAATACATCACACTTCTTATAGTCCTAATGTCTTGTAGCCTACATAAAATCTTACTTCGTAAATTAAGTAGTCACTATACTGTCAGATAAATATAGCCTAGTGGAGTAGCTAATAAATAGGATATATTTTAGTGCTGAAATGAATCGATTAGTAAAAAATGAATTGGTAAGTATCTTCATGATATATTAATTGTTTAAGTGACTTTTCAGTGTCAGTATTTTCTTCTTTTCACAGTTTTATGTAATCTTAATATCTTTGGGTTTTGGACTGTTGGTTGGACAAAAAAAGAACACATCTGAAGATGTTACCTTGCAACATGCGTTTGTCTGGCATTTTATTGACAAAGTGTTTGCCTACTTGATTAATTCATAATCAGAATAATTGTTAGTTGCAGCTCAGCAACATTTTTTTCCTCTGGAGTTGAAGTATACATTCAAACCGTCCTCACCCAGAAAACGACCATGTAGCTCAATGGTCTCTAAGCAGCTCGTGATGCCCCATAATTACGTTCATTGTTAGGCAGCGACCTCTTGTTGCTGATTCACAAGAGCAAACAACGAAGAGAGGTGACAAAGTTTAAGAGCAAGACATTTGGTTGTGGTGGTGGACGGGCCAAACAAACACAGGAGACCGGGGTTTGTGTCCCCTTATGAAACCATAATTCAAAGGTCACTTTTTGAAATGAACCGAGTTTTACGGACCTTTAGTCTACTGCTATTAGGCACGAGTAGCCTATGTATTGTATAAAGTAGAAATACTCAAATAAAGTACACATATCTATGTAGAGTACTTTCTTTTGTTACTTTTATTTAAGTATATTCACTTTCCACCACTGGCATAACATTTCAATATTTTCTGCCCCCTATATGCCTGATTTAATGTACATTATGGGATAGCAGTTAATTTGTTGGTGTGCATAGAGAAAGAGGAGTGTAGTCTGCAGCCTCTGGAGAGGGGAATCATGATTTTCCATGTCAATGGTCTCCTCTCAGCTTCACGAAAGAGGAAATAAATGAGGACTGTTACACGAGAGCTCCAAATTTAGAAGTGTGTGAATGGAAAAGCGGCGCCGTGCGACTTTCAAACCGCACAGGGAAGAGAAGATAGACTGTAGATAAAGTGGAATTAGGAAACATGAATTGAGATTGAGATAAGATACAGGTAAAACAGACACAGGCTATCTTTCTGCAGCTCTCCATAAAGTAATAGGCTGTGTTGTGCCTTGCATGAGCACAGTAAGCTTCAGTGTGTTTCTGTATCTTGGTTAGGTGTGTAAATTCTTTGCTATTGGCCCTCTTTCAAAGGTTGCTGACTTGGCTTTTATTACTTCAGGAGCGCTCAGTATTAAACTGTGCCGATGGTATACCATAATCCATAGGAAGCCTGGTATAAGTACAGCAGGATACTTGTGCAATGCAAAAGTTATTACCTTATGGTATGCAGAGCCCCTGACAACCACTTGTGATTTTACTGCCGGGGAGTGGGAGTTCAGTCATCTTAGAGAGGTGAAGCAAAAATTCAGTTAAAAAATGTGAAGCCAGTAAACTGTCAGACGTGCTCACATTGCAAGCATACCTCAATCACATAAAAGCTTTTCCTTCGCTCGTATTTCTGCCTGATAATCTCTTTGCTTTTGTAAGTGTGAAACTCAACCTAGATGCTTGAATAGGAGGAATTTAAATAGGCAATGAATGACCTACAATTTTAAGCGAGAACAAAATATATAGTTTTTATACAGACTTTTGTATATTATATATTCTAGTGTATTATCATAATTTGCAAACGTGCAAATATTTTTTTTTTACCTCAACCTCAAACCAGATATGGTAGTAATAATGGTCCAAAATCATGTGAAATCACTTTTTATTATTATTGAGAAATGTAACATTCTCTTGAGACAGGACACATAACCCCCCCCCCTAAATGCATAGGCTTAAACCTAGGAAAAACACTGTCTGTTTTAAAATGTTTTTGGTTTCGATATGGTAGCCAGAAGATGATTTTCTGTATGTGTGTGTTTGTTGTCTCTGTGTGCAGGGTGCTGCAGGCACGGAGCACAGGTGAGAGTTTCTTCATGGAGTGCAGCAGCATCATTATCAGCCCACCACAGACTCTGCTGTAGCTGCCATCTATGCATCTATCGCCATGGTGAGGAAGAGCTCCTGGACCTTGACTCAGTTGCCATGGTGACCCTGTAGCAAGAACCCTGTGACTCCAATCTGTTGCCCCGGTGATCACATAAAAAGAACAAGGCAGGTAACTAATTTCAATCTGCTGCCATGGTGATGGTGTAGAAGCAACACTCACTATGGGAACGTCCAGGATGTTCCGCATTTTTGTCGTCCTGGGCTCGGCCTTTATGATCCTCCTGATCATCATCTACTGGGACGACGTCGGAGCCTCTCATCTGTATTTTCACACTCCCGTGTCACCGGGCCCCAAAATCCCACACCCCCCTCCTCCTTATCAGCAGCCTCAAACCTCCCGGACCCCGTCCTTCCTGTCCGACATTGATGCCTTCGTTAACCAGTTCTTAGAGCCGGGAACCGGTGAGCCCACGGACCCCGTCCCCGTTGACACAAGTAACCAATCGGAGAAAGCAGAGGAACGGTATATTCCGCGGCGAGAGTGGAAGATTCACCTGACTCCTGTGGCAGCCGAGCTCCGTGAGAGACAGGTTGATGTCTGAAATTGTTATGATTATTATTGTCTTTAATAGTAGTGGTAGGATTAAACGTTATGGTGGGTTGGGTCTATTGAAATACATGATCCTTTTCCAAACAGCAGAAAAAGCACAGGTATAAATATTATGTATGCCTGTGAGCGAGGTGCATGCTGACTCACTGGCATACTTAAGTCAAACAGTCATCAGTATTGTCAATTTTGATATATAACAATTGGATATATAATAAACTTGCAATAATTTGAAACTGAACTGAACTCCGCAACCAAAATTGGATTACAGCATTCTTATGTTGTATGTATTGCATGTACAGGGGTGGGTGTCTTTCTTCCTATGTTGTTTTTCTACATTAGTGCCTATATAATATTTGTGTTTCGCTACCAGTCAGACCAGACAATACCAATTCATTTATATGTACATGAAAGTGAATTCCCAAGTGTCTCCTTTACTTGTGCATGATGAACATTTGCTAATCGTTAATACATTTGTCTGTGCTTTACCAAATGGTACAACCAGGAGCAGAGGCGGCGGTTACTTCAGGAGATGTGCGCTAATGACAGCGTTGCGTTTCCTGGCAAAAACCGTTCGTTTGACGACATTCCCAACAAGGAGCTGGATCACCTTATAGTGGACGACAGGCATGGCATCATCTACTGCTATGTTCCCAAGGTACGTAAACGCCTCCATCTTTTACTGCTTTGTTAGCATTAACTTTAGTTTGCTTATGATGCACCTCCGGCAGAACAGAAAAACTTTATTTTCTTTCTAAATTATCAAAAGAAAAGTTAATGGGGAGATTTGTGCTCTTTTCCATAAATGGTGAATAAGAGCTGGAACACTGGGTTATTGTCTTTATGCTAAACAATTCCACCAATTTCTTCCAGTTTCCACCCATTTCCCTGTAATAACTGAACATTTACTTTAGACTTTTACGTGTGCTCCCCCTCTTAGGTAGCATGTAGTAACTGGAAACGCATCATGATAGTTCTGAGTGAAAGCCTGCTGCGGGACGGTGTTCCCCAGAGAGACCCGCTGGCCATCCCCAGGGACCTGGTCCACAACAACAGCATGCACTTTACCTTCAACAAGTTCTGGAAACGTTACGGAAAGTTTGCAAAGCACCTCATGAAGGTCTGTTCAAATACTTTACATCATATTATTACATCTAGCTTGAATTCAGTCTTCCCACACAAGGACATCCGTTTAATTCTTTTAGTGTTTGGGTGGAACTGCAGAGGTCGTTTAATAATGCAGTGGCCATTTAAACAAGTGAAACCCAATCTTTGCCACTATGTGCTTCTGGCCACAAAATATAATATTCACAAAAGGTCGCTCACCTCACAGTGAACAATTGTTTCTCTAAGCTAAAGAGTCCCATGTCATCCCGTAAGCATGTTATTAGTTGCTAATTATTATTTTCAATTTCCTCCACCATCTCAATTAATTGTCCATTATAAATGTGATGATAATATGTTATGTGTTAATACAATTTTCATTCATTTTTGAAGGTGAAGCTGAAGAAGTACACCAAGTTTATTTTTGTGCGGGACCCCTTTGTGCGCCTCATCTCGGCCTACCGGAATAAATTTGAGCTGCGCAATGAGGACTTTTATCGCCGCTTTGCCCAGGTCATGCTGCGCCGCTATGCCAATCAGCCGACGCCTCCCGCCTCTGTGGACGAGGCATTTGGTGTGGGCATCCATCCCTCCTTCTCCAACTTCATCCAGTACCTCCTGGACGCTCAGACAGAAAAGGAGATGCCCTTTAATGAGCACTGGCGGCAGGTGTATCGGCTTTGCCACCCATGCCAGATTCAGTATGACTTTGTAGGCCACCTGGAGACGGCGGAGGAGGATGCCGAGCAACTACTACGCCAGCTGCGGGTGGACAATGTGGTGGAGTTCCCCACCTCCCACAGGAACCTCACAGCCAGCAGCTGGGAGGCCGATTGGTTCAGCACAGTGCCCGTTGAGGCGCGGAGAGAACTCTACAAGCTGTATGAACCTGACTTCAGGCTCTTTGGCTACGACAGACCAGACTCAATCCTCAATGAATGACTTGTGTTTCTACAAAACTGACCCAGCCACATACAGACAACGTGTTTTTGTTAATGTAATGAAATAATGTTACACTCCCAACAACAGTGACACCTCCCCTTGCTCTGGGCTTTTGCAGATGTGTCCTCCAGTATTGGGTGTCCTACACTGAATGTGCACCGTATTAGGGACTCACTGCTCCAAGAAAAGCACATTTAAAGCTGTTTCATGCTGCGTTCACCGCTGTCAGGGCACTGCGGACGGCGCACATGGTCACCGCCAGAGTGGCTCAAAGAGCCAACTTCTTCTCTCCTGTAGCCAGTCATTGCAACGCAGTCTATGCGACCGCGTACGCATTGTTACAAAATCTTGGAGGCGGCTTGGCGATCAGACCCTCCGCGGCGTCTGGCCAATCCGTGATTGCGTCATATCGTCGTCCACACCGCGCCGTCCCCACCGCGCCAACCGCGTTGAACGCAAGAAGCATGAAACTGCTTTAACAAGGGGAAGCCCGGTTAATAACCTTATTCATTATTGTTTATTGTTTGTAATCAAAAAGACAACAAGAAGCACACAAGTTAGTGAGACAGCTGAGGTAATGGATTGTGCACATGTGTCCCTAACATGTGGTACATCCAGTGTAGTCCTTGACTTGAAACCCCCACGCTGAGTGTCGAGCACTCCCAACGTTGATGTCACGCCACGCCCTTTGTGAGGTCACAGTTGTGTTGTGTGACAAACTGTGACGATCACCCAGGCTTTTGTAGCAGGATGTCGAAGAGATGTCACAGAACCACACTCTGTTTTGTGATGTCATAGAAACCCTTTGGGTCATGACACCAACACAGATGCAGTGGACGGGGAAATGTGGCCGATTAGTTAAAACAAGGTGTTAATAGAGTAGTTTTAAGTGTAGTTGGACTACAGCGTTTGTTGCCATCTAATTTATTTCACATTGTGTAAGTGCAATGGTTATGTCAAGCATGAAAGGGATTTTTAGGTTTCTTTTAAAGATGCATACTGAGAGCTTGAAACAGGTGGAATTCTTTTATACCTCATACAGCTCCAGTGGACATTAGACTGCACAGCTGGATTGTTCTCAGCTTGTCTGTTTCTGTCTACATTATTTTCTAATGTCATCTCAGCTGGACATACACAGGTGAGCCTGAGTTTTCCAAAGGGAACATTTTCTTTTATTGCTTTGTTGTGTTGCCATGACGCTGTTATTATCAGTATTTAAACACCTTTTGTGTTTTTACACAGAGACTGTAGTTATCAACACTGACCTACTGTACATTGGGTAACCCTGGAGACTGCAACGGTGTTGCAACCCCCCCCTCTAAATATGATGAACACTTGTGTTTATGTTTCAAGGGCAGCATTTTCATTGGACGCAGTATTTTGTAGCAAGGAGATGAGCACATGGAGTGAAGCCAACATGGAGTGTTTTTCAGTATGTGCAGTGAAGATATGTCACTCCACAAGTTGGGTTGGTGCTAGATGAGGCTATGGTCAGTAATAATGTCAGAGTTTCCAAGTAAAGAAGTGTAATCATGGTTAGAGTCAGGATCAATCACACCATGATCTGAGCATGGATCAGGCTGCACGTTTTATATGAGCAGAGTGGGAAGATAAGATAGTGCCTTTGGTTGCAAAAGTTTACACAGCAAAAAACGTATTTTTGTAGAAGGACTCAATTTTTACTTTGAACACAATACAGTGAGAGCTGTATGAAGCCATTGGGCGTTTATCTTGTGGGAATATTCTTTGGAAAGAATAGGAAACTGTCTTTATGGGAATTTGTATGAATTATGATTCTGTGAGGACTCCAGTGTGCTTGTAACCAGTGGATTGTTTTGTGTGTCGTTCAACACACGGGATTATTGTGTGGTTTTTACTCTTATATGATTATTCTGCAAGATGTACTGTACATGTTCACACTATTGACTCTTATTTGTTTTGTAAAGGTGTGGTTCACACCTGGAAATATTTAGCATCTATGGCTGGTCTTTCATCATCACTTGGTTCATTTTTTTTACATGTAGCTCTAAATGTACATGCAGAAAAGCAGGTCTATGCTAAGCTAGACAACTAACTTAGTCATTATGCACTCCCACCTCACCAGTGTTTGGATTGTCAGATTTTCATATTTCTTTTGTTAATTCTTTAATATTTCTTTTGTTAGTTCTTTTTTTTGTTTTTATATTTCTTATGTTACTGTCCTGATGTAAACTATGACGGAAATGTTGCTCTTGGCTGTATTTTCTTTAAAAGTGCAAACAGCAACACCGTAAGATGGAATACTTTTGTAAGGGAATAAGAACGGCTTATTTATTGGCAGAATAAAACCTATGTGAGTACCTGCTGTTTTGTAATGGGAAAGTCTTGAGAGTGTTAATGAATCTTTATAAAGACTAGAGTTTGAGTGGTGGTATGTATTTGTTTCCCGCCCACTGTGGTCTGATGCTTCAACAGCCTCGATGCTTTGAACAGCTTAAAGGTTTGTTGAAGCTTCAGTGCTGCTTGTCCTACATTTTGACCTCATGCCAATTCATAATATTAAATGGTGTCACAGACCAAAAACTCCAAATCTATTTTTGTGTTTCACATTTCTGTAAAAAAAAATAAAATAAGTATACATATTTCACTTGTTCCTTCTCTCATCGATACAGAAAATGCGAAGTATTCATTCAGTTTCATCAGTGTTATGGTGTCATGCATCATCTGGTCTTCGTACAAGAGAAATAAAGGATGGATAATGTATTTGTTTGTCTTTGTGAAGTATCCATTGTAACTCACTATTATTTATTACACCATACAGTTCATATTAGATGATATTTGCACAAAGATGTCCCTCATATAATGAATTATATTATTGTCTCAACACCATGGAGCAGAATATTCTCTTTGTGCAGTGAGGACTGACATGAAAGCCTTGTAGAAATGGGGGAGGGAAATATCCCTTCTCAGGAAAACAGGAAAAGAAAATGACACCAGTGCATCCCACAAAAAACGTTAACAGGAAATGTGGACATCTTGGCAAAATCAAGGAAACATCTGGATCTTTACACCTAAAGGTTCACATGGCAACCTACCACACACATATGTACATAACAGTTTATAATGTGTATCATGTGTGAGACACCAAACAACTGTCATCAAAAAAAGCTGATGGGGGTCAAAGAAAACATAGCATAACGCTAAAGCTACAACACAAAGTTTGGGAGGGGAACCAGTTCATTACTAAGCAACTCGCCGTCATCCTCAAGGTGTTCATGTTTTATCAAAAGAAATCTTCATTAAAAGGCCTTTTGGAGACTAGTATAGACAGACCAAACGGATGTGCTCCCTCACTGGCTTCCCACCCACCAACTCAGGTATTTGAAGATGTTGGGCCAAGTTTTTGCCCTACACCACCAGTGTCCCTGGGGGGATTTTTCTGTAGCTTTAAAGCAACACTAAAGAACTTTTCCCTATTTGGTCCCCCTACAGGTTGTCTCATTCGAACTACAGCTCGCGCTGCCCGATCTGGCAATTCCGATCTGGCATTTCCGATCTGGCAATTCCGCTTCTAACCTGTAGGGGGGCCGAAGCAGGAAAAGTGCTCTAGTGTTACTTTAAGTCAGAATGAACTGATACAAACGTGTATCCCAAACTATGAGAAATGACTTTGTTCCCTTATAGTAAATTAAAACACAGTTTAACACACTGTGAAGCTGCGTTGACTGACTAGCGGGCAGAAAACATAAAACATAACAAGCAGACAGCTACCATCATATCAATGCCTGTGTTAACATCCTTCAAATAAATAGAAACGCTGTCGTCTGTTTTTGCTTGTTTTATTTTAAAAGTGTTGACCGAAAGTGAGAGCATTTCAAATACAGAGTCACAGTCACTGCATTAAATTTGTGGCTGAAACACAACTTTAATATCAGTATCAACAATGTACAAACACAGTAGTGTAATTACTACAATTAAGAGTATTATAAAATTGGAATAACTGTGTTAATACATAGCATTTTTGGTTAAAAACAAACGGTTAACATGTCAGACTGAATAGAAGCGATTAGAAACAAACATGAATGACCTTTATCCTGTTAATTGTTCTGTCGTGGTCCCAGTTAGAAAATGTAACGCCATAGTTATACTGAAATCACTAAACGGTTTAGGGCCGAAATACATTTCTGATCTGCTACTGCACTATGAACCACCCAGACCTCTCAGGTGGTCTGGGACAGGTCTGCTTGCTGTCCCCAGAGTCAGAACTAAACAGGGGGAAGCAGCGTTTAGTTTTTATGCTCCACATATCTGGAACAAACTCCCAGAAAACTGCAGCTCTGCTGCAACTCTCAGTTCTTTTAAATCAAGGCTGAAGACCTTTCTTCTTGATGTTGCCTTTCTTTAAATAATTGTTAATTTCTTATACTGAAGTTGCATTGTTGAAACTGTATGTCAATCTATATAAGCATATAAAGAGAATTAAAAAATAAGACCGGTGGGACCGGCAAGGATTGCGGGTGGATTACGTGTATAGAGCAACGGTTTGGCTTATACATTGTCCCATACTAGCACCATAAAATCTTGTATTTTATCTGCTTTTATATTTTTAACTGTTTTTAACTGCTCTTTAATGTTTAATTTATTATACTGCACTGTAACTTTTATTCTCGTATTTGATTTTGTAATTGTTTTTAACTGCTCTTTAATGTTATAAGCACTTTTAATTGCCCTTGCCTTGATTATTGTTCTAATAAGCACCTTCTGACAAACTCTCAAGTACACTTTAACAGTAAACCATAATTCAGTCATTAAAATATCAAAGTTAATCCAATACGTTAAATGTTATTGTCCGAGAACATTATGTTTCCTGCAGTTTCACAAACTCAACAAAAGTTCAGTTAGCACCATGTATTAGCACCACATACAAAACTCAATAACAGTCCACATTGTGTTTTCTTACCATGTTCTATTAGCCTACACAAACCACTGGTTAGTTTCATCACAGAGTGAGAATATTCAATATCAGACATCTTCCAATTTGCATCTTCTGTCACTGAAAGTAAACAGATTGTGTCTTTTTGAATTGCAATCTGGGTTTAAAAATACTATTATTATATTTAATCCATCCAGTTTTACACATTTGGGATTGACAAGAGAACATTAGCAGCTCATGTTTGACATTTTAAGAAATACACTTATTGGTGAGTTAGATGAGAAGATCGATACCACTAGGTATAGGTCGGTATAAGAAAACAGATTAGCATATATTTCCCAAAATGTTGGACTATTCCTTTAATGAAACCATGCATGTTGTTGTGACATGTGTTTGCAGTATAAAGAGAATGAATATGTTTTCAAAATTCTGACAATTTCTATCAGGGTGATGAGTGTACTCAGTTTATTTCTTCACATTTTCTCAAAGAGGTATTGCTTATTCTCTGGGCAACCATTTTCACTTCCAGCACCACGGTGAAACCTACTTTTTTAATCTAAATATAAAAGAAAAAAGAGAACCGTGTCAGTTCAATTTGTTTGCTTTCTATCCAACTGAGCTCAACGGTCTCATCCTTGGCCTTGCCTTCCCCAAAGAATTTCTAATAAGGGAAGAAGTTTCATTCCGGCTTCTGAACTGGTTGCAGTTCCGCTCTTGTTCCGTATAGGGGGCGCTCACAGGCGAGTGCAGAATGAATGGGACTCTATGGAGCTATACCAATCAAAATCCACTTTTCTCAGGATATCATTTTTTGTCTAGTAATTTGAATGTTGCATTTGAAAGGGGAGGCTAAGAAAATACATACTGCTGGGTGTTTTTAAAGTGGCTTTTTTCTTCCAAAAAGCCTTACACATATACGGCCAGAGATACTGCTTTACGGCGAGCTCTGAGTCGCTTCCTGTTCTCTCTCGAGGCATCGATAACACAGCTGACAGGTTAGACTCTCCCTGTCAATACACATGCTAGAAAGAGGTTTGCTAATGTTTTAAAGATCAAGCCGAAATATTCATTCTGGTTCTGCTTCGGATGTCGTCAAGCGGGATCTCCGATTGTAATCAGTCCTTCACTGACCAATCAGCATTCATTAGCAGAATGCCAGCGTTTTATGGACGACTCAACCTGTAAGAAATCGAAAGGACATAAGTACTCGTTCATTTAACTTTCGACCTATAATCCATGTTGAACTTGCAAAAACTACAATCAAATCTGACATTTCTCAACAACAATCAGGCAAAAGAGACAAATTTAGCCGTCTAGCTCCATAGAGCCCCATTCATTTTGCACTAGCCTGCGATCACCCCCAGTGGAACTCTGGTGGAACTGCAACCAAATTTGGTACAATGGGGCTGAATAGGGAGTGGAAAGGCTTTCCGTAGACCGGCTTTGCCTTCCCTCTCTTATTCAGTTTCCCTCTACACTGCCTTTGATGAGGTATCCATTGAAAGTGATATAGACATCTACATCATCACTGTAAACTGCGTTCTCCCTCTCCCTCTTGTACAGGCGGACCCACACCTCGTCTTTCAGCTCCAGCTGCAGCATCACGCTCTGACTCTGCATGATGGAGCGGTCGCTCGGCTGGGCGTACACGATGGCCTGCTCGGTGTCGTTGTGCATGATGTGTAGATAAGTCTCTTTAAAGTTCCACGTGTGGATGTTGACGTTGAAGAAGTAGATCCCTGGGACTTGGCAGAGGAACTTCCCATTGAACATGTTAAAGTGCTCGTCAAGGTTGACGAAGACTGTGTCAAACACAAGCGCCTGGTAGGACTCCAGGCTGTGAAGGGATTTGCGGCGGCCGACGGAGAAGGCGGAGTAGTGGACTTTGCAGGGGTCTCCTGGGAGACCTGCCTGGCCCTTAGTGCCTTTTGAGCCCATGGGACCTCTGGAGCCTGGAGGGCCTTCTTGTCCAGCTTTACCTGGTGTTCCTCTGTCGCCACGTTCTCCTTTGTCACCTGCACAGAGGGATATTAGTCATACCACTGTCAAAAGCTAAAAAAATCATATTTCAGGGGGGGCTGGTGCCACCCCATGCCCCCCTACTTGCCCCGCCCCTGGCTGTGGAGATAGGTCTGGCAATGTGAGAATAAATTCAAGATAACTGTTGATGTGTTTTGGGGTAACCGGTTGGATACTTGGTTATAAAGGCTGGAGCTTTCTTTAAATCACAGAAACTGTCAAGAAACTCCAGGCCTGGTGTGAATTTGCCTTTGTCTCAGCTGTCCAATGACCTTTTGAGATTATAAACATATCTGGAAAAGGAGCTGAGTCCTTCTAGTATTCTGCAAATAGTACTAAATTCCACATGTGGAAGTTAGTTTGACAAACAAGATTTATTTCATTTAACAAATTGAACTAACCTATGGTTTTGAAAGTCCTATAATATTTATATTTTCTGCATTATTTAGAAAACCTGCAGTATGCTCTGAAAGCTCGGTCTGTCAATCACCATATGTGAACCTGTTATTAATAATTCTTAATTTATTCCAGCACCATTTGCACTATTGCATTGCCCTATTGTATTTGTGTTTATAATTCTTATAGAGCTTTAGAGTTATCATGATCATGTATAGTATGTGAGGGTCTGCAAGTGGCATGACATAGGTGTAGTACCTTTGAGGATGGTCATGTTGATGTAGGTGCGGACCTCTGGCACATGGCTGAACCCTCCTGTGGGAGGCTGGGCTCCACTGCCCTCTTCTGGCTCCAGGTGATCACAGCAGTGCCTGCAGGGGACCGGAGGAGGCACAAGGGCCACCAGCGTGGGGAGGGACACAAGGATGAGGATGCCCAACATAGCTGTGCCTACACTGTAAACCCAGATTTAGTTGTAATTAAACTTTTTAGTGGTCATTACTTATTCTTTCATGTTTTGTTAAAAACCATATTCATTACTAAACCACATTAGTTGTTTGTAATAATCAGCTTAAGTATGCAGTGCACAGATCATGTTAAGCAGAGATAACTAAGGATGTTAAGTTTCTGTGTTGTCTACTGCATCAACTTGCCGCTCTGTGTTAATACAACTTGACCTGTTAAGTTTCACCTTGTGTAAATACTTAGATGGTTTAAGGCAACAGGTTTCCACGCAAATTTCTAGTAAAGTCAACTAATTTGGGACAACAGTGTACAGTATGAACAGAGGAAACTATCAGATCATTGGAGGAGCCCGAAGTTTTTCACTTTTTAGCTTTGAATTCATTTCTGCTGGTGGATCTGGATCATCGGAACCCACTGCGACTTGATCTGGGTCTGTGTGCATCAACATTAGTGGAAGCTGTAGTAACATACAGTTATTATCACTTCTGTGTCATTAGTGTCCCACTAAACCAGGCGTACACACAGTCCTGTCCAACTTCTATCTGTGGACATGTTGTTATGCTGTTTGTTTGTAGCCTAATGCGTTGTTATCAACTGGTGTTGCTAACAATGGCTAACCTGGCTAGAGCTATCCCCACAATGAAAAATCTGACTTGTAAATGGAACGCATTCAACTCGGGTGTGATGTCATTCCCAGCTCCGGTTTCCAAGTGCCGAGGTAAATTGAACGCACTATTAAAGCTCACAATGACAATGCTAACATGCTGATGTTTAGCAGGTATAATGTTTCAACCCTATGCATGTTTATCGTCTAACATTTGTCAATTGGCAAGACACAAAGTACAGCTGAGGCTGAATGGCATTAGTTCTGAAGGTATTTGGTCAAAAAGCAAAGTAGCCTATTGGACAGATTAAAATTTTGACCTGATGATGGTGCTATAGATGAAAAGGATGAAAGTCTGGGGAACATGAATGTCTGTAATAATGTAATAAATAATATATCCCAATTTCATGGCAAAACAGTAGACATTTTACTCAAAGCACATGTCAACATCATGGTGGTACTAGAGGATAGGTCTAAGGATCACCAAAGTGATTTAACTTCTGGGGACCATGAATGTCTGTAAAAAAATTCATAACAAATCATCCAATGGTTGATGATCTATTTAAAGCCTCAGTGTGTAAGAATTTCTCCCAATTGTATATGACAACCAACTGAATATTACTTTCTATGCAGAGCAGTATGTCCTGTATGTCCCTTACGGGCTACCGTATTTGAAGATGGCGCATGGCTATGGAGCATCTACCCCAGTTCATGTAAGTGCAAATGTAAAATTTGAAGCCAATAGGAATACTTAGAATTGATGGTGGTGGTCAATATTCATAAAAATGGACAAGTTTGTGAAGGGCAATACAGATTTTGATAATGACAACTACAAATGTTACACACTGGGGCTGAGTATATACAAAAGTAGTGAACTGCCCGACCGACCAACCAACCAACATTGTCATCCATAGATCCATTCTGCTATATGGCTAGAAATTTCACTCTTTACAGGCAGCTTTATAATATTTTAAAATGTCACGATGTCACAGCTGATACTGATACAAAGAGGCAGAGCACAGTGCTGGAGCTAAAACTGTAAATTGAACAGACCTTTTAAAGGCCTTTGGTTCACAGATCTAAGTCGTCTTGGTGCAGAACGTGGAGTTGAAAGGTTTGAATACTGTATAAGAGGAAGCAAAACCATGGAGAGCTATAAAAAAAATAGTTTTAAACTAGAGAGTGGAAGTAATGAGAGCAGGAGGAGATCAAGGATTAGATGAGTTACCAGAGGCGAAGACTATTTTATTTAATTAATGAAACATATGTACTAGCCGAAATATCAGTTGTTCAGCAGCTGCTCAGAAGATAGGATCATTATGTGTCATGGATGTCATTCCCAGAAAGAGAAAGAGTAATCTTTAATCCTGAGCCTACGAAAACATGTATCACTCTGAAGAGAAGAAACAGGAGTTGGGAACAGTGGAAAAAACTAATAAAGTGAAGCATTCTTACGACAAAATAAGCACATTTGTCTATGAGTTGGTCGTGCATTCACTTGCATTTCACTGGCTGCTTGAATGAAATGCATGAAAGATTTCTGGACTTACACATCCACAGAGCTGAGTCTGAGAGGTCAAATGGTGCCTCAAAAACACACTAATGAGCTTCTCATCCAAATTCCGAAAGTAAAGAAAATGTCAAAATAATAGGAGAGACATGGCAAGGATCATAAATCACCTAAATAAATTACCCTGCATGCAGCACATTTATCACTAATTAGCTCAGGAAAGGTTGACTACTAACATTGGCTTATTTTATCCAGAGAAAGTCAGTGGGATGTTTTTTTTTAATACAGAGAGCCAAGCTGAGTAGTTTTCAATGGAAAAGTGATGTCTGTCTGCCAGACTCTCAGTGATCAGTGTCTACTGTATATTGTAACTGGAACAGTGTGTGCTGCCTGCTGTGTTTATACAGGACAGCTGTATCCATACTGACTATTGCATCCTTCATACATGACTGAAAACCCAGTCAAAGTTAATTTTAGTTAGTTAGTTAGATAGCTTAATTGACTCTTGCAGTTTTGCTATGATCAAAAGAAAAAACTTGGACCGATTCTGTTCCCTAAAATGGAATTCTAAAACTGGACCAGATTGTATTTTGCGCTATTTCACAGTGAGTTTTATTTATTTATTATTTTTATCTTTCTGAAAGTTTTTTTAAAACTGTGTCAGAGAAATATTGGTCATTTGGAGGATGGAGGATATCAAATGACTACAAAGAGACGCGAAATGAATATAAAAGGGATGCAAAATAACTACGAGATGCAAAATGACTGCTAAGAGAAAATAAATAATTACAAAGAGATGCAAAGTGACTAACAGATGCAAAATGAATACAAAAAGATGAAAAATGACAACTGAGAGATGCATGAAAAAAATTAAATATGCAAAATGCCCAAAGAGGGACACAAAATGCACACTAAGAGATGCAAAATGACTACAAAGTGACGCAAAATGACTACCAGACACAAAAAAAGAGATGCATACATACATAGGATTGTATTGGCCATATGTATTTGGCCTTTTACATGTCATGTCTTATAATCCATCCATGCACACTTGCTTTGGTGCCATTTGCTCTCCCTACAGAAGAATTGTTTAGAAACACTGTTTAGAGCTGTCACGCCTATCATATTCCCAATTGTGTGCACTAGAATGTGTGTGTGTGTGTGTGTGTGTGTGTGTGTGTGTGTGTGTGTGTGTGTGTGTGTCAAAATATTGTTAGTCCTAATAGTGTTTTATGTTGTGGGATTAATCTTGCAGTGGAAATCTGCTGCCTGTGTTTAGGTTCTGTTTGGATTTCTTAACTGCACTGACCAGGGATAACATAACCCATTTGAACTGGAAACTTGTGTAGTGTAGGGGGGTCCTGGGACATGCCCCCTTCCCTTTTTGGCTGTAATAGCCCACATTTGGTGGCCTACTGCCACTAGTCCATCATATACACTGATCTTAATAATTGCATACTTTTTCAACCCACCTCTGGTTCTCAACTTTGAATGCAAACCTCTATAATTATGTAAGCCACTAACGATATGTTTTGCCTGGGAAAATGGGGGGTGAAGTTGTGGGGGACAAACACAGTCCTCCTCCCTGTATTTTTTGTATACATTTTTATTATATATTATGTTATTATTGCCTACTGTATATCTATGTGAGTGATCAATCAACGGATGCAACCTGAGGAACGCGCACACTCGCCTATATGGTGCGTTCAAAAATCAACTCAGACGTGTTGTAAGTGCGGGGGACAGAGGGCACCGACGTGGAAAGTGCGGGGGCTATAGGCTACTATTCATTCTGCATTTTTACAGTAGGCCTATCATCTTAAAAGTTTAGTGAAGACGCCATAGTTAATATAGGCTGCATGTTGCAGCTCGCCATGCATAGGCTATAGAAGCGTGTTTCCATCTGTTTGTGGTCTCGTGCAGCCCCTTGCGGGTCCGCTCGAGTGCAAACGGAGTAGCAATCAGAAGTTCATAGCATAACCCCAACAACGCTCCCATGCAGCGCCCTGCCGACTGGTAACAGATGTTTATCGAGTATTAATCTCACCTCGTCCACGTCTCTGCAGCCGCTTCAGTCCGATGAGACAGACAGAGGACGGAGGAGAGGAATCCCTGAGTCAGCAGCCCTCTCTCCCGGTTTCTGTGTGAGATGTGTGAGTTGTGTCCTATAGGTCCCTCCCAGTTCCATGCAGACTCAGGCAACAAGACTTAGTGTCAATAACATCTGGGGGGTGGGGTTGGGGGGGGGGGGGGGGGGTTGTTGGGGGGGATGGCCCGGTGACCCTGATCTAAAGATTAGGCTGCAAAACCAATTGACAAAACCGATGCTACTAGGTAGTAAAGCATTTTCTGTTACCTCGACTGGTTAATGCCATCATCCGTGTACATTTGAGCATAACTGGTAGACCACCCTCCAGGCTCTGATTACAAAGTCGCTAAACTCCTGGTCGTTCCCCCCTGGGTCTGCATTTCCTCTGTGCTGAATTCCTCCATTCCTCATTTCTTCCTCCTATGCTGCAGCTGCAGAGAGAGAGAGAGAGAGAGAGACACACACACACACACACACACACACACACACACACTAATCTTTATTTCCAGACCTGAAATGCTCTGCTTCAAGTTTGTTTTGGCAAGAGGCAGGGAAATGTGATTATAGGACAGAATATAAAGAACGCACTGAGGGAGAAAGGGGGGGCACAAACTGCAGTAGATGAGAGACGACGTAAAGCGTGAGAGGGGAAACCAGATGGAGGATGAACATCCAGCCCTGGGCCTCAAGGGTGTGTGTTGCAGGAAATGATGGGTTTATCCTTTGACAATGAATATGAATGTCCCAGACCACCATCAGTAACACCAGTGCTCCATGCTACCTCTTGGCAGATAAAAAGATCAAATGTTATTTGCCGTAGATCACACATTGTAAAAAATCAAAATGAATGAATGAAAGATGTCTTGGTTGTTGGATTTGCTACCACTTGGCTTAATATATGCTTCTGGTGATGGCCCTTTATCATTCAACATAGAGAACAACATGTGGAAGTTCTGGAACAAAAGCCAAAGTTAACTGAACCAGGCAGGTTTTTTTTTCTTGTGGTGTACACTTTTTTTAATTTGTGGAATTTCTTTTTAATAGTAGCCTATTATCTTTTAGGGCAGTGGCTCCTAACCATTATGGTTTGTGGCCCATTAAAGGAACAGTTCAACATTTTAAATAGGCTACGCTTATCAGTTTTCTTGCTGAGAAATAGAAAATTACACTCTCTGTTCTGAGAATACTGCCAGGAGCTGGTTAGCTTAGCTTAGCATAAAGACTGGAAACAGCAACTAATCCTTTTCACACTTTGTTTTTTCAGATCAAACAACCAATATAAAGTGTTAATCGGTGAGCTTTAGAGGTGGCGGCAGGTGGATTTTGTTACCTTTGGACAGAGTCAGGCTAGTTGCTTCCCCTTGTTTCCAGTCTTTGTGCTAAGCCAAGCTAACTGGCTGCTGGCTTTAGCATCACACAATCTTCTAATCTTAGTCTCAGAAAGAGAGCAAGGCTAAGCGTATTTCCCAAAAATGTCAAACTATTCCATTTGAGCGAAGCAACATTTACTGGCAAGCCCCAGTCAAAGGTTTCATGTCAGTGAGCAGAGCAGTTTTTAGAGGTGAAGTCATAAAACTATCCAGTAAATAAAAATCATCGATGAGATGAGAGAGAAGACATATACAGTACATTGTCTCCTTGTTGAAGAAAATTGCAGAGGGTGTTGCAATAACTCCATCTGTCTATTATATGGGTACATGTTGCAGTTGTTGAATATAGATTGCAGCAGTCCTGTCAGAGAACAAGAGGCAGATGAGGCAGAATTTGTGCACACGTGTAACATGAGCACAGCTGTTGAACATTACCACCTTTGGTCCCGAGGGTTGAGCTTTCATAGGCTGCTCCGCAGTTAGATCAGATAAACATTCCTCTGATTTTCCGGCCGATGTAAACTATTACGAGACCCGTCTGAAACCACCCATGCTACCTTACTGTAAACATTTACTATCTGTTGTCTTTGGGAATCAGACGCTTATTTCCCAGTGCGGCTCTTAATTCAGCTCTCCGTCTGACCCCAGTAAACCTCCTCTGGTGTTCTATGGGTTGTATTTTATTTGGAAGCACTGCCCTCGTAACTCCCAAGTCTCATTTATCTCACTGTTTGTTGTCTATTCGATGAGCTCCAGCAGCTCCAGCAGCAGCATCTCACAAACACCACATCATTGCACACATGGAATTCTTTCTCTTCTCTAAACTCGGAGTAAATAAGTCCCATGACCTTTGACCTATCAGATGAACGATTTGTTCAGCAGACAAGTAGGGAGGAAGGCTGAAGCCATTCTATCCGACAGCGATCACCCTCTTTACTCGGAATTTCAGATTTGGCCTTCTGGCTCTAGGTTCAGATTCCCTGTGATTAAGAGTAACAGGTACACACACTCCTTCATCCCCACAGCCATTTCACTTGTGAACTCGGTCCTGGGGAGAAGGTAGTAACCCCTCAATTCACTTGGCAAAGTGGGTAGTTTAGTTAGCGATATGATGTGGTTTGTGATTATGGTGATGATGATGATGATGATGATGATGATGAGGATGATGAGGATGATGATGAGTAGGATAATGATGATGTCTATGCCGCTGATGTGGACAATTTGTGTTATGATGGAAGATATGTTGATCATGTATTCAACATGTCTGGTCACTTTTCACTTCACTGTGGGTATTTGTAGCTTTGTCCTCATTCTGCCCCCCCCATCTCCTTCTGAATTGTATGACTATGTTGTTTTTCATGTTCGTGTACCTTGCTGCAAAACCAATTGCAAAATAAAGTTAAAAGTTGAAGTTGAAAGTTGAACCTTTAGCTCTTCTGGGCTGCTGACCAGATATTTGCACTCCCCTGTGCTAAGATGGTGGAGACTGGGGCCCGAAAGCAGAACTGTATTCGTCCCCCACAACTTCACCCCCCCCAGGCAAAACATATTGTTAGTGGCTTACATAATTATAGAGGTTTGCATTCAAAGTTGAGAACCAGAGGTGGGTTGAAATGTCAGACCTCAAAGCATTCTTGTGTTTCAGCTCAGGAAAAACACAAGAATCTCACAAATCTGTTGCTCCAAAATGGTTATAAATCGATCTCTGCACATGCACATTTCATTATCATTTGCTATGTTGTAGTAAATGTCAATCCACAATGCGTGCCATATCCGCATAGTTTGGGAATGGCTACAGTCTTATTTAAAATCAGAAACGGACATTTGTTTATTTATTTATTTATTATTTCTTTACCTTTATTTAACCAGGAAGAGACTCATTGAGATTAAAAATCTCTTTTTCAAGAGTGTCCGGGCCAAGACATGCAGCAGTACAACCACACACACGTACAAACACAAAATACACAAAAACATTAAAAACATAAAACAACTGAAACAGCAAATCCCTCAAAGTCAACCAGAATCCTAAACACATCAGGCAAAACCTCTACAGCCAGATGTGGCTGCCTCCAAGTCAATCAACATCCTCTTAAAAGCGACCAATGAAACTAGTTCAGTAAGTTTCATGGATTTCTGTAACTTGTTCCATGTAGAAGGAGCAGCAAACTTAAACGCCTGTTTCCCCAGCTCAGTTCTAACCTTTGGACCAGACAGAAGGAAAAGATACTGGGAACAAAGCTTGTAAGTCCCGATACTATTTACACTGATATAGGTCAGAAGGTAGGATGGAAGGAGACCTAAAATAGCCTTGTATATGAAGGTATGCCAGTGTTGAAGTCTCCGTATTGATAGAGAAGGCCATCCAACATGTTCATACAGTTCACAATGGTGAGTGAGAGACATAAATGAATGGTTCCACACTTAACCGCACAAACTATAAACTATACACTCACTATGAAAAAAGACCCCTGGAAATAAGGATAATCCTGTCATTCCAAGTACGTATCGAAATCTGGCAAGATATGACAAAATATCTAGGGAAAAACATTCAATCATATGCACTAATACCGCTGACTTATTATGAAGAGTTCGCCCCGGGAGTTAGACATAGTCTTTTTGATATAATATGGCATACAAAGGGGATCAGGCTTATCAGGGATTTATACCAAGGCACTACACTAATGTCCTTCCAGCAACCTCATTTATTATTTTTACTGAAGGGAAGAGATACAAAACATTGTCTTTCACATCCCTACTCGCTGATCATCATTAATAAAATGAATAACCTCTCCTCTTTGTATTTAATGTAAGAGAAACATTAGGGCAGAGATTCACATAGCACAAAGTTTGGTTAAGATGTTCTCACTGGGGCATATATAGAGGTTTAGTCCTTGGCGCAGCGGCCGCAGGTTTGACTCCGCCCTGCGGCCCCTTGCTGCATGTCATTCCCCCTCTCTCTCCCTTTTCATGTCTTCAGCTGAAAGTTACCAAATATCCAGACCTCTTCCTACTGAGCTCGCCTTCCAAAAAAACATTTTCCACTGAGTAGATCTGACTTCAAACTGTGACTCCTACTCCTACTCCTGGCTCGGAGATGTATTTCAAAGCAGTTGATAAGTGGCAACCCTCCCTCAGTCACACAGTGGTACCACGGAATATATAGTTTTACCTTTTAGAAAGACTAACTGCATGAGAGAAGGGGGTTGGTGGTTTGTGCCTCCTTCTCTTGACAGCAATGATTCTGGCTTTCTGTTTCTACTCAACATAAAGAAGGGGAATCACACAGTCAGCCTGACCCCACATCCTCCCATTTCACTGTGGGTTAGATCCAAAACAAGCCCTGTGGTTTTCCAACGTAATTTACAAAGCATGTTTTTCTCCGTCTCTGTCTGGCCAGCTGGGTCAAAGCTTCCTCTGTGTGATTGACAGAGCAAGCAGAGGAAATTTAAACAAGCTGAGACTTACAAAGCCATCCAGCTGGACACTGTCAGCACACTCAGCAGAAGAAGATAATATCAATTGAATTAAGGCATAGGGAATTAATGTATAAGGATTGGGGTGCTAATTTTGTTGTACAGACAAGACAACAGTGACACTAAGCAGATCCCAGAGAGAGAGGAGGACGACGGCTCCCTCATTTTTTTGTTCAGTTATCTAATGTCATCTAGTGGCAGAATAAATATAGTGCATCAAAGATACTTCAGTCTATTCTGGGACATTTAAATGAAAACATTTACGCTAAAAACCACTGGGTTCAAATTTGACAGCACAATGCTGGGTTAATTAATTTGACCCATGGGTAGAAAACCATTGGGTCACCAATCAACCCCAAGAAGACAATGGGGTATTTTTGACCCAGTGTTAGTGATAGTTTTTATATTACTGTTGTGGTTCTTGTTTTTGACTGATTTTTAATAACATGTGTATCCTTCACTGTTTTTTTCATTGTCACATACACGTCGTTTTGTACAACTCACAATGCATTTGTGACAATTTTAATGTAAAACTTGAACTTGTTGTGTCTAATACTGTAATTGGGGGAAATAACACAAGAGTATATATAAGCGTAAATATATATATATATATATATATATATATATATATATATATATATATATATATATATATATATATATATATATATAAAAGAAACAGCAGCAACACTGGGTCAAAATAACCCATTTTGGTTTTCATTGATGAACCAATGGTTTCCTGGGTAAGAGTTGTAACAGTTTCTGGGTAACCTTCTCCTGCACTGTTGTCCCAAATTAGTTGACTTTACTAGAAATTTGCGTGGAAACCTGTTGTCTCAAACCATTTATGTTTTTACACAAGGTGAAACTTAACAGGTCAAGTTGTATTAACACAGAATGTTAAGTTGACGCAGTAGACAAATCACATTTACATTAGTAGTCATTACTAAAAATCATTAGTAAACTTACTTTACTTTGGCTCCAATATAATAAATACAAAATAGCATGCTGTACTTATCCAAAGTATAGAAATGTTTCATCCTTATAAATATGATTTTTTCTTTGTTACAAAATAGTTTTAAGAACAATGTGTTCCATACATTAGTTCCATTAAAATAAAAAGCAGGACAATTCAAAGATTGTAATTTCCAACCTATGCTGCATGAATGTGATTGGCCATATTCTACCTCACTGCCCAGACCCCATCAGTCTCCACCCGGGTCTCGGTCATGGTGCAACAATAAATGTAGATAAACAAGAACACTAAATCAACCATTCGAAACTAAAACCCAGGTAACATAAATGCACACCCAAAACATTAACAGAACATTATTATAACACACTTTAACTAGGACAGAAACTGTTCAGGACGTATGTTTTTTTCCCATGAGCCTTTGCATCGCTTCAGCACAGTTCCAATGACCCCGCCACTCCCATACAGAAACTTAACATCCTTAGTTATCTCTGCTTAATATGATCTGTCACTGCATACTTAAGCTGATCATTACAAACAGCTAATATGGTTTAGTAATGAATATGGTTTTTAACAAAACATGAAAGAATAAGTAGTGAGTGCTTTCTTTTATTCCAAATGTCTCTACTTTTGTAATGTGTAATTTAAAGAAATGGCTGGACATAATTTGGATATGAAGTACAACAGGTTGAGGTTGGGCTCTCGTGACATGGAAAAAATAGGTGTAGAAACACAGATGAAAAGCAACATCTTGTGCTAAATAGCGTAAATTCTCAGGGAGGTGAACGGATGTCGCTGGTTGTGTCAGAGTTAAATGTCAAACCACACTCTAATACACACGCTCACAGCTCACACACACACACACACACACACACACACACCACCAGGACCACCTGACAGGACATGTAAACACTCAAAACTACACACACACACACACACACACACACACACACACACACACACACACACACACACACACACACACACACACACACACACACACACAAACAAACTCATGCTTTCTCTTACACTTCTTCTCACGTCAGCGCACATGCCCACCCCTCAGCCCTCATTCCACAACGACACAGGAAGTCAAAGGGTGACCCATTTCTACCAGAAGTTTTATTTTGTTTGGTCTCTGCACAGATGTCACTGAGTGCAGTGGAAATAAACTGCATGTGTGGAGACAAGAGCAGCAGCATTTACCACTGACCTCAATGATTTACATGAAGAAATAGCAATCTAATAAAGATTATACCAATGCTTGTACACACAAACCATTCTTTATTGTAGATAGTAAACTTTACCAGGTGGAAACATGATTAATGATGATTAATTAGGTGATTATTTGATCTCTTAAACAGCATGAAATCATTTATAAAGATGTACAAACAAATGACGAACAAAAACGTCAGGGGCAAACCAGCTGCCTTTCATTTTGACAGTAGATCATGTAGAGATTAAAATCTATTATTCATGTATTTCATGTATTTTCATTCATTCATATATCTATGTATTCAACAGCTTGAGTCATGCGAGCCATTACAGATATCATACACTACAATGTCTGTTTGCATGATGCGATGCTAAAGGGATGCTCACGTGTTCTTTATTAAAAGTAATATATCACTATTTACATAATCAAAACATATTTAAATCACATTTCTCTGCTTTAAAAAAATCCCAGATCTGCCTGCAGGAATAAAGAATTTTTTATTTTGCGATGATATTAGTAGATTTAAAGAGTTCTTACAACATAATGTCTTTGTAAGATTTAAGTTAAAGTAATAAAAAGCAAACTACAAAACAATTTTTTTTTATTAATACCTGATAGTAGCATTTAGTTTAAAGTCATGTCTACTTTCACACTCTGCTTTGTGCAATGTTTTATATGTATAACACTAATGCAAATAAAGCCAATTGAAAAAAAAAGTTCAAAGTACAGTATTGTACACATTCAACAATGAGCTACCGTACACTATTCTACAACAGTATACACCTGAGATCTTCAACAGGGGGTCCAGGACCCCTAGGGGGGTCCTCAGAGCCACCGCAGGGGGGGCCTCCAAATTATTGTCAGTTTTTTAAAAGTTTTTTCATTAAATTAAAATGTCTTAACATCATTCTAATATAGTATAAGCACATATAAATCCCAACTGCTTACTGGCCTATTAAGGTGGTCACTGAGGCCATCCACAGATACAGTTAATCCTGAGGATTCACTCTGTCACGTATGTTTAACATTAAAATATGATTATTAAAATCATGGCAACAATTAGTAAGCTATTTTAATAGCTTAGTATTCTTTGGTTCACTCTCACCGCTCTTATTAACATGAATGCAATTCTTTTTCTTTGTCAAAACTGCACAACACTCTTGTGTCAGAGATACTCACTTTTGCAATCAGATTAGAATAAACAATCAGGTCGCTAGCGATGCAAACACATTCAATTTTAAAATGATAGAACACAGGGATTCTTCCAGGTACACACGTTTTTAGATGGATTTATTGCTGAATGTTGTCTGGAGCTCGTTGAGGGTCAGATACCCTGTTTTACAGGGCTCCACAGGCATGGAGGAAGACCTGCACATGGCATCAGCCATAGGCCAGGCCACATAAGTGCCACTACTAGCCACCACAGGTACATCTTCCTGTTGGCTATTAGAGGGTATCGGAGTTAAACTGGGAGTGTTAGGTGGGGGTGGAGCAGAGGAGGGGGGGCACATCCGGGAAGGAAGATGGAGAGGGAGAATGATAAGAGGAGGGCTATGGTGATCATTCGAAACCTCTTCCCCCTCCACATCCACGACCATGTTATCTTCCTTGCCTTCTTCATCTTCTTTACCGATGCCAAAGCCAGAGTCTGGGCTCTGCGGCTCCCTCTTCAAGCTCTCATAGGTCGGAGACGTGTCGAACGAAGGGCAGAGGGAGATGGGAAGGTTGTGGCTGTTGTGCAGATTGCAGAAATCATCGTGATAGGTGAAGTAGGCAGCTGAGCTGAGCTGAGCTGAGCTGAGCTGAGCTGAGCTGCCGGAGGAGGTGGACATGAAGTAGCCCATGTTAGAAAAGCAGGATGAAGAGGAGGAGGAGGAGAAATGATAAACAACCTCGCCGGTGGCTGAGCTAGCCGAAGGGTAGCTCCGGAAGTGAAGCAGGGCGCTGGTGGAGCTGGAGGAGGGAGAGGTGGAGGGGACCACATCCCAGCTTTCGCACACCTCAACCGTGGAGATGCGGTCGCATGGCTGGGCCACGAAGAACGACTCAGAAGCTGACAGAGGATTCAGCCATTTCTAGGAAAAAATGAAAGAGAGATTTAGAGTAGAAAATACACCTGAAGAATGACACAATAGTGCTTTTTTTTTAAATATTTGGAGTCATGGATGTCCTGAGTGTTTTTAATGTATGTGAGAGCCAATGCTTATCTCTGATTTTCCAAAAGTGCTCTGTATGTAAGTGTGAGTTTGTTCTCGGTGTTCGTTTGAATACAAGCAAGAGACAAACCACACCAAGAGGAAGTTTTTTTGTGGTTCAAAGAAGATAGATTTTTGTAATCTGGGACAGACTGTGGCCGTAACTCTGCCCTTTTTCCTGGCAGTCAGTGGCGAGTGGCGAGTGACACGCCTTTACTTCTTATTAACCTGAAACCAAACTGAAAATAAGCAAGAAATGAATTTAATAGCGGAGGGGTCCCTAACAGCAAAGTCTCTACTTCCTTTGCCCGATCTGCTTGTTGGTAAATGGTCTGCATTTATATAGTGCCTTTCTTCCTTACCGGACAAAGAGCTTTACAATTTGCCTCTCATTCACCCATTCACACACATTCACACATGGATGGTGACAGTTTAGGTGGTGGAGACATTAGACACAAAAACTCTTTCTGGCATCACAGGTGTCCAACCCAATGCCCCAGCCTATTGATTTGTTTGCGATGAATACCTAAATGTCTCTGTTGTGGCTTTGAATCGCAGTCTTATCATTTTAGTCTAACATTGTCCTTGTGAGCAGACAAAAAAGCCAACAATGAATCAATTAAAGGATAAATTACAGATAAAAAATAGAAAGCCTAACATGTTTCTTTGTCATATCACAGCTGGAAAGAAAAGAAAAAAAATGTAAATAAGAAATTGGAGTGAAAAGTTAATCATACTTGAATGTTGCAAGCAAAATGAGTATCACAGCTCTATGTTACCTGGGTGTAAAAATAGTTCATGAGATTTTGTGGTAAAGCTTGCAGTCTGTGAAGCACATTTGTCAAAATGTTCTATGTGGTAGGATATAGTGGTAACAATGCTTAATGTTTTGTGAGAACATTTAATTTTACCTTTAGATTTCCTCGGTGGACAGAGTGGAGAGTGTGGAAGTATTTCGAAGGGTTTGGTACTGGCTTCCCTTTGAGGAGCCTGAAACGGCAACAGGGATTCATTAAATTAGACATCCTGTATAACATGTACACACAAACACACACACACACACACACACACACACACACACACACACACACACACACACACACACACACACACAGAGACACACACAGACACACACGCAAACACACGCAAACACACACAAACACACACACACACACACACACACACACACACACACACACACACACACACACACACACACACACACGCACACACACACACACACACACACACAGACTGACAGACAGACACAGACACATACAAGCCAACACTATACTCACCCCCTGCTCGTACAACTCCAGTAAACGACCAGCGTTACAATGATGAGACCCAAGCTCAACATCACTCCCCACATTACCAATGATGTCCAAAACTCTGAAACAGAAAGCTGCCGTTACAATGCGTAAAATGCATGTACAAGTACATCAGAAAAATCCATTTTGTTCTCCCTCAGGTCTTACCATTACAACTTGTTCAAACCTTTGAATCTTTTTTGCCCCTTTAGCATCTTAAGGGAAAGATGCTGTGTATAAATGGCTCTTCACATTATTTCTCATAAAACGTCTGTGTGTGATTTTCTCCTTTCAATTGATCCAATATTTCCCCAGAGCCCTACTAGAGCCTACGAGGAAGCAACCCCAGATGTAGCTTTTTTTTGTCTGTGCATGGTGAATGACTACATTTCCCCAACAGGTCTGGGATCCTCTGTTTCCTCGTTACAATGTGAATTGTAAGCTTGTGTTACTTAAACAACCTGGAAAAGCAAAGTGTTGTTACCATGATCCTGTGATGTTGCCACCATGTCTGTCGCTCCCACCCAGGCTGTTGTTGGACTCCAGTTGCTCCAGTGGCAGTTGTCAGGTTCAGTGGGTTTGACTCTCACCCTGACCTGGTGGTGCCCCTGTAGTTTCGAGGCAAATATCCTAAGCTCTTGTTCTTGCGTGGACAAAGTCCTGGCCTCCTGATAACAGAATGCAATATCACAATTAGGGTCTTATCTTAACAACCAGAAAGGATTTGTCAAAATGCTTCAGATAATCACGAGGTCAATTTATTGTCACCATAAAATATAATGTGAGGAATCTACAAAATGAAAATCAAAGAATAAACTCCTCTCACACCTTTTAGCCACGCTTCTAGCATGGATGGCAATGTCGTTATTGCAGGTTTAACTTCAACTTTGAGGGCGCCTGGGTAGCTCACCTGGTGGAGCACGCGCCCACGTATAGAGGCTTACTCCTCGATGCAGCGGCCGCGGGTCCAACTCCGACCTGCGGCCCTTTGCTGCATGTCATTTCCCCCTCTCTTCCCTTTCATGTCTTCATCTGTCCTATGAAAATAAAGGCCTACAAAATGCCCCCCCCCCCAAAAAAAAAGGCCAGTAAGCCTATCATTACAGTGTTTGCCGATTGCTTTACATACTGAAATCAAAGGTATTACACAATTATCAAAACCTTACACTCAAGGAGCAAAACATTGGCCCAGACGTGCACCACTATAAGCACAATGTCAGCCTCACAGTTTTTGCAGAACAATACACTCAGTGATTTGCAAAACACTAAACACGCTTGTATACATTAGACACAGAAGTATATCATGATGTCACTTCCTTGCAATTCCAAAGCACTGACTGTCAAATGACCTCACCTATGAGCCGACCTGTGGAACACAGCCATCAGGTACGCACACACATGATTTCTTAATTGTAGACACACCATTCAGCTTTGAGCACTATAAAAATGCAGCAGGTAAGTCTAGTATTTTCAGATCTTTTTTTATTATTATTATTTTTTTTTTACCTGTACTGGATACAGTAGTGTGTCTGTTGTTTGCTGAGCTAATAGTGTTATGCATACTACTGTAGTACTGTAGCTGGGACATGCTTTGTTGTGATTCTCCATGTTGACTGATTTGGATACATGGAGAGAAATAAATTATATTTTCCTCAGTCTGCAGCATTGGTCTTGTGTAGTGTTTGGTGAACATATTGTATATTTGCACTTTCTCTGTGTACTGAGTACATTTACAGTACTCTAATCACTGAGAAGTGGAATTAAAAGTGTTTTAGGTTAGCAACAGCAGTGTGAATTAAGTCATATGAAACGTATGTGTTTCATATGGTAACAAAATATGTTTTTTATAAATTAGTGTTTCATTTTGGAAAGGGTTGGAGGTGTTCTGCTGATTGGGTGTGTAGTGTTTTAAAAGAAACGGTTCCTGTTTTCAAAATAGTGCTTAAGCAATCGAAAAAAACTGTAACGTGTTTTTCACAAATATGTTGATTTATATGTGCAAATAATATGTTGGATTCATGTTATTAAGACTTTTTAGTTTTTGGAAGAAAAAAAACATTTAAAAAAAAATGAACAATTTGGTGGCGTCCATGCAGTAACTCTGAGGACCCCTTAGGGATCCCGGACCCCCTGTTGAAGATCTCTGCTGTAGGGTCTAAATCTTGTTATTTTCTGCCTATATATGATATACCATTATGCTCATATAGCATGTTTTGAAAAAAAGAGTACAGTAAAAATGAGCTGTATTTTTATAAAATGGCCATTCATGCATGCAAGTGAATGACGAATGAGCACTCACATTCCATGTCTGTATTTTCTCTTTGATCTGAACTTCGAAGTGAAAGGATTTGAGGAAGTTAGAGGGACGACTGCCTTGACTCCATGATATCCTGGTCTCATTGGCAGTGCTGCTGACATTGGGAACTGCTGGAGGATGCATTTTGACTGTATGCATGCACAAACACGCACACACACGCACACACACACACGCACGCACGCACGCACACACACACACACACACACACACACACACACACACACACACACACACACACACACACACACACACACACACACACACACACACGGAAAGAAAAGCCCGCAATTAATGAATTCCTGATCTTTACCACTTTTTTGAAAACCACCAATATACTGTAAACCTATATACAAATCCTAAACATGTAACCCTAGTAAATACTTTAAAAGATATCCTTGTAATGCATTATGTCAAATGTCTTTAATAACCAGATTTGTGAATAACTTTTCAGGAGCAACTAAAAAAGGGAAACTCACTGTGATCGTATGGTGAATAGTTTGTGATGTTCTCCACCAACGTCTCGTTACACTTCACGCTGATGTTGGGCATTTTTGCAAAAGGGTTGAATTCCTTGAGGGAACCATGATATATATTCAATTAAACAGTGAAGACAGAAGTTGACAGACTGTTGATTATTGTTATGGATTTATTCTTCATTCCAGTGCAACATTTGCACAAACAGTGATTCAACAAGATAAGATCATGGGGGTAAGATAGAGAGAGATGTTGAAATGTTCTTATGAATGATGTGTTAGTGACTTACATCATTTTCAAAGACAAAACTGCAGCCTGGAGGAGAGTTTCTATGTTGGTTTAGCTTGCAGCTTCGACTAAGTAAAAAAAATAAAAGGCCAAAAATCACCACAAACGGCTACAGAAGAGCTGCTGTTATCATGTTTTCAACTCCAAAGATCCACTCCAAAATCAAAATAAAATGGAAACAAGCATATGCGTATAACATCTCTAACATCTTACATAATTTGTCCGGGTAGTCTCTGGTAGTTCTTACGGATCCAGGTTGTCTTCACACCAGATATCCAGCAGTCCACACCAGGAGCCACTGGAGAGCTGTCCCATGTACAGCTGACATTGCTGACAAAGTCATTTACGCAGGAGAGTCCTTGAGTGGAAGAGACATAACAAAAACATGGAGGTTAGGAGTCTCTTTCTATCAGTGTCATTGTACATACTTGAATTTCCCTTTTGAGGGATTTAGTTTTCAACTTTGAAAATGGTCATGTTTCACTTATTTCACTGTAAATCAGAAATATTATGACTTGCAGAAAAAAGACTTCAAACATAACTTCACTCGGAAGACAAAATGAACAAGCTCAATGAAAGATAATAATCTTTGGAGCCTTGTGATGGCAATTCTTGTTTAAATAATCACTTTCAGGCAACACTTGTGTTTCTGTAGGTTTATTCAGTGATCTGCAGAAGGACTCACAAGAGCATGGTCACTCGAATGAGTGAGGGTAGCTGTGAGAGAAAGGACAGTAATATAGAGACTGTTTCAGTTGCAACCACACTCAGTTATACAGTACCTTGCAAGCCTTTGTGAGATTGGGCTGCCTGCACTGAAACCAGAACCAGCAGGACGTATGAAGACACCAGGATCTCCATAGCCTTGACCACAATATGACTGTGAACAGAAAGGACCAATACATGCTGTACTTTAGAATGAGAATCTGAATCAACAGTGTTAAATACTAGGGGTGGGAATCACCAGACGCCTCACAATACGATATCATCACGATACTTATGTCACGATACAATATTATTGATATTTTCAACATATTGCAATATTCTGCAATATATTACCTTTTTTCCACAAAAGGAAACTTTGTCAACATCTGTTTTATCTAAAAACATACATTTCTCTGTTTGTTCATCTCAATTCAATGTTATTGCGGCAAAATGGTATTGTCAAGCAGACAAACTGACCAACACATATATAGTAATAGATTGATACTTGGCATCTGTGTATCAATACAGTATTGCCATGGAAAATACCCTGATATTATGCTGTATTGATCCCCCCCCCCCCCCCCCCCCCCATTAAATACTTGAATGTATTCGGCAGAAAAATATTCACACGAGACTTAAAAAACAAAAAGGGTTGTATGTAGCGCTTACAGTATGTCTAAGTTAAACATGGGACTTTGTGTTTAAAGTTGACACCTGTGGTTTACGACCACATAGAAACTGGGCGGATTAAAAACAGTAACCAAGTAACCAAACCTCTGTATGAAAATGTTTTTGCTTTTTTTTTTTTTTATGGAGAGAAACTCAGTTCTGAAACTGCATTAGTTAATCATCATCAGCAGGGTGTTGTATAGTTTTGAGAGTGAAAAAAACAATAGTAGATCCACACTGAGCAACACACTCATCCTGAGAAGGAGGCAACTAGCAGTTATAAGTGAAACTTGACTTCAGACTAATGGCACCTGTGCTGGTGCACTACAGAGAATATATTAACTGTGTGTTACAGTAAAAACTTTATACCAGCCATATTGATAAATATTAAGTGTCATGCTTAGTTTAGTTTATTATGGCTGACTTCATGTTATACACTAAGGCATTTCTGCTAATAAAACAGTGAAGAATATAACAGAATAATGTGATTATATATACAAATTATGAATATATGACCCAAAGAAAAGCATTTTTTCTTCAACGTCGCACATTTTGTCACCAGTCTGACTCATCGGTCGTTGCTGTTCCGTCAAAGCCTGAACTAAGCAGGACTGTAAGTAACTGTATGGAAAGTGCAGATGAGTCACCATGATTGATATTATAACAATGTACAGGAGAAACAAAACCACTTGTTCTTAATAATAACAGCAGATCAGGAAAATGACATATCATCATCTACAGTAAATGCAATTGAACAGCAGGTGCAATTGGTACAAAATGAAAAGTAGTACAATACATAGACTCAAGTTGTTACAACATTTTTTCTTGTATTATTTTTGAATAGCATCAGTGTATAGGAAGCAATACAGTACCTCATGAGCCTCAGGTCAGTTCTGGTAGCAGGGGGTTTCTGAGAGGAAACACATTGTCCTCACCTCTGCTGGACGGGTGAGTTTAAAAGATGTCCTTTTTCTTCTGTCTCTTTCTGTCTCTCTGTCTTTTCTACTCGCACATCTCTATCTCACTCACTTGTGCAACTATCTTTCTCTCTCTCTCTCTCTCTCTCTCTCTCTCTCTCTCTCTCTCTCTGTCGCTCATCCATGTGTCTCCTCACTCTCGCCCCTCTCTGTTCTTTAAGTGCCCAGTGACATTTTCCACTTGTAACCACAGGGGCTTACAGGAAGCCTCGTATGAAGCTGTGTGTGATGGTGTGAGAGGATGGGTGGGGGTGGAGGGGGTGATGGTGGGCGGGGGGGGGGGGATGGGGTGACCGTAGAGCAGAGCACTTCCTCCTGCTCACCAGCAACAGCAGCAGCTACCTGGACGCCGCTACAATGCTAATTGAACTAAGACAAGAAATACAAAGCACACCACATCCTGTTTCAATCACAACGTAAAGTGGGTTGTACAAAGGGAAACTCGTACATTGTCCTATGAAGTGGTTTATGTCAATGAAACTCATCTTAAAACTGAAGATTCAGAGGAATACAGTGGCTAAAGCTACCAGATTTGGAACCATGGGGGTTATTTAAAATACAAACAAAAAAACCAAAAAGTTGCACAGCGTCGAAACCGCCGCTGTTACAGCCACAACCGCTGCAGACACATATACACATATACTACTCATGTGCTTCGGTAGAGGGAAAGAGACCATGAGGTGAAAAGTTAAAGCAGCAGTCTGCTCTTCACTCAAAGGTCACAACACAAACCATTTCACCATTTTTCATTTTTTGCTAAACATAAGGTGGTCTGATTTTTGAGGGCAGGAAAGGATCTTGCATTTTAATATAATTGTTTTTTAAATATTTTATTTACCCCTTTTTCTTGCTAGAGTTGCTGTAAAAGAAAAGATCGAACATACAAAAAACATGCCTTGTGTGTGCTCTTATGTACATTCACAGCGGTAATAAACAGCTCAGTAAACATAATGCACCATTTATGTTTCCCATAATTTCTGCAAATGCTAATTCCACAAAAAGTGTGTGATTTGGGATATGTAAGAATTAATATGTAAGAATAATTATTGTTCCATAGCTTCAAATCAGGGTTGAGTTGAGAAATATCGGGCTGTAGCTAGCTTGTCGTATTGTCGCTCTTAGTGTCTAATACATTAGGATACAAAAGGATATTTCTGCTTTAGTGGAACATCTGATTGATTATCTACTTACGTTTGAATAAACAACCAATCAACTTGACTTTTTCCAAGTCAAGGGGAGGGTCCAAAACAAATACTAATATCCCTGAGGATTTTTTTTTAAAGTGAAACAAACAACATTCACATGAACAACATTGTTCACAACAAAGTTCAGCCTGCATCCCGCCCCAATCATTTTATTCCCACAGTCCCTAATTGTCAGGGCCTCTGTGATGCAATAAAAATATGATGTAAGGCGTGCTGCTTGGAGAATTATTAAAAATTAATAAATGATTTTAAAAAAATATCTTTGCAAATGAATGTCAATCAAACTAAATATGGAAAATAAAGCCATGTTGCAGATAGGGAAGAAAAAGTAATGGCGAAACAAAGAAACATTTGTAGGAGTATATTTTCACCCTTACTCAAATGCCAAAATGTGAGTAAGTATGGCACAGCAAACACAATAGGTGCGATCCATCTTCTAGTATCTTCAAGTGTTCATCTCATACCTATAGTTCAATGAAGGGCCATTGTGCAACACTCATCCACGCTGTACATAGGCCTTCAACCACAAAGCATATACACACAACTGTTGCAACACAATATGACTTAGGTGTCAGCATCAGCTAGCAGCAGTAACAGGAGAGACAAGGGCAGGGGAGGGCTGCAGAGTGCAGAGGATGTGCAAGAGAAGGAAGAGCGCATGTATCTCTTGACGAAAGGTCAAAGTCCGCCGTGCCTGAGGCGGGATGCTGCTAAGACGGCCATAGTTATGTTATATGTATATATATATATATATATATATATATATATATAACAGACCACAAAGACAGGGGGTGAGAGGTGAAAAACAAGGGAGGGAACACTCATATTGAAAAACCCTTTAAGTCTATAAAAAAAAAAGAGTTGACTAAACCCATGAGAAGCTGTTGTTGTAGTTAGCTTTGAGCTAAATGCTAACAGGCTCACAATGACAACGGTAGCATGCTCATGTTCATCGTGTTTAATGTTTACCGTGTTCACCATTTGAGTTTAACGTGTTAGCATGCTAACCTTCGTTAATTAGCACAAAACACAAGTATAGTATATATATATATATATATATATATATATATATATATATATATATATATATATATATATATATATATATGTTGGAATTCTAGTTTTGCAACTATTGAGTTGGACAAATTACAACTTTGACCATATAATGGCTAAATGCTAATTATCCACAATAATCCTACGTACATTGTGTTTAATGTCACACGCACGCACGCACGCGCACACACACACACACACACACACACACACACACAGACACACACATATACACACACACACACACACTTTGCTAAACTGAGGCTAGCAAAAAAAGCATGTAGAACTCATAAGATAACCTATCAAACTAAAACATACTAAGCTAACAATATAATTGGATTCTGTTTAAGAGTGAAAATAGTTCACATTTTGGTTTCCTAATATCAAGCATTGCAGGAATAACACAGTGTAATAGGCACATTGCGAATATAACATGTAATTCTGAATAGTGACGTGTTGGCTTTTATTTAATCCCTCTTTATAGGTCATTTGACATGATACATGATATCTGTATATCTGTTTCAGTGTCTCTGTGTCCCAACTGGCAGAGCCAGATGGCCGCCCACCAACAGCCTGGTTCTGTCCCAGGTTTCTGCCTAAAAGGAAGTTTTTCCTGTTGCACTAAATGCTCTAGACTTACTCAATCTGTAAAGTGTCTTGAGATAACTCTTGTTGTGATTTGATACTATAAATGAAATTGAATTGAATGTGAGAGCTGCTTTAAACTGACTCCACCTAACGTTAGCATCATATGAATGACAGTCTGTCAATGCTATCAGTGCTGACTGATTTTGTCAGTTTATTGTGCGTTGTTGAATCATGTGCAACTTCAAACAGTCCCCTCGACCTCCTTTCTCTGTGTAGTAAAGGACAGATCAGATTCTACAGATACTTATATAGTTCTGGCTTGGTGGAAGAGCCAGCAGTTTGTGACAAAAAGCAAGTTTCAGTGTTTTTTGTTGAAACCACCTCCATTCTGTTGCCTTTACACATCACAGAGAGAGACATGTAACCCTTTCAGCTGCTGCTGCTAGCATTCAGCAGTTTAGGTCCTTAGGTTTAGACTTTTAGTTTTAGTTTCAGTAGGTATGTTTTATATTCCCTACGTTTTATACAGTCATCCCTCATTGATCATCTCATCTTGAGGTAGAAGGAGAAGAAAAAGGCAGTTAAGAGATAAAAAAATAAAAGTTCGATTTTTTTCCTTCACACATTTTAAAGTGCAGAAATAAATGCACACACACACAATGTTGTTGCGGCCACGTAATAACACAGGAATGATTACAGTTTGGTATGAGTAAACCAAGGGGATATGTTTAGTCTAACTATAATCTATAATCTTTTTAGTGGTATTTTATCTCTAACGTAATCCTCTTGTTTGTTTGTTTTAAGCAACAGACCAACACCATGCAAGGTTGCAAATCACACTTTATTTCAGCATTTCCAAAGAAACCCACAGTGTGAATTACAAGGGTGCAGTGTTTGTTGTGGTCTCAGGGTTGGTAAGCAGGGCCTAATTATGTGGTGCTTTTTTTTTTTTTCATTTCCGTCAGTGTCTTGTCGAGCTTCTTGTTCACGATGTTTCTCTCTGTCCACTGGACTGCAGACACGCCACAGAAACAGAAAAACAAAAAATACAAAAAGATATATATAAAAAGCACATCAGAACAGATGGACCAGAACAATGAACGATAATTAGAGAGAGATAGAGGAATACGAGTAAAGAGAGAGTACCTACCCATTTCATCTGTCCTGTGGCCATACCAAAGATGGGGGTTGGGAGGCCAGGCAGTCCGAGGGTGGCTGATGTAAGAGTCCCTGGAGAGGGATTTCCATGTTAAAGGAGCACCTAGAGACAGAGGGATCAGTGGGTTCAATTCAAGATGGGAAAGTGAAGAAAAAGTGGGACAAATTAAACAGAACTTACTAAGAATTTACTGCCGTCTTGGCAACTATGAGTCTGCACTTAGGCACATATACCTTGAGCTAAATGCTATCGTCAGCATGTTAACATGCTCAATATGTCAAAGCTAACATGCTGATGTTCAGCAGGTATAATATTTACCATGTCTGTGCCATCTTAGTTTGACACGTTAACATTTGCTTATTCGAAATACACAGTTTGCTGAGGCTGACGGGGAGGTCAATGTTTTGCAGCTCATAAACCAAAGTATTGAACAGATTATTATTTTGAATTGATGATAGTGTTAGATGAAACGTTAAACAATTCATCCTCAGGTGGACATGTTTGTTCTGATCTCAAATGGTGGAAGAAGAGTGAGTGCCCCAGTTAATTCAGGATGCCGGGGGCAAACATCAAGGATGGCTTAATGGTTTTGATATTGACTATTTATACTGTAGACATATATATTGTATTTTTCAGTGTTGTTAAGTTGAATGTAACTGAGGTCATGATTGTGAGCTATTTTGAATTCATGAGCCAAGTCAAAATATAGCAGAAGACATCAGCCACTTAACGTGTACCTTGCTGTAATAACTGCATTGTTGAAACCTGAGGATGTCTCAACACAAAAACAATTCTAAAAGAGAGGAGTACATCACCTTTTTTTTCCTACACCGTTTTGTTGTGACAATACAGACTTTAAAGACTATGTAGCTTAAGTTTGGCTGAACAGTTATGGGCTAAATTGTAGTGTAACAGCAGCACAAGTAGAGAGTCATTAGGCTAACTGACTCGTCAGTTACATAGCAGTATCTATCTAAAGCTTGCTAACATTAGCCACCATAAGCTACTGCACTGGTCATACCAGACCAAGTAAGTCTGTGGCAATAAAACCTGTGTGTGTATTGAATTGAGAATGGGTGTTTCTGTTGTTGTTGCTAATTTAACTTTTTATTTATAAGGAGGAAAAATGTGTTATTTCTTTTTTTAAAAGTTACATTTTATTGATTCTTGAAAACATACCCAAAGCCAAAACTTTAGGTTCTATATTTTACATATATTCTAGAAAGTTTGCTCACTTTTGAGCAAACTTGAAATTTTTAGCATATCAAACACTTCATTTCCCACATTCTAGAGATTTTTTTTGCCTTTTCTGCATCCAGTTCTGGCACAAATGTATTTATGTAACAGGAAATTATTATTAGATATTTGAGGGGGTTGCAGTGGCCAGTTTTGATTATTAGAGGCGTTGTAACCCTCCCCCCCATCGCCCCTGTAAATTACGCCTATGAACATACCAAACATGACATACAAACAGCGCGAGTGAGTTAGTGTGTCCCAAACCGTGCACACGGCAACATTCACAGCTGAATAATTCAGCAGGATAAGACAGGTCGTGTTTGGGCTACTCAGGATTCCCTTGATTTACTATCAATGTTGTCCATGTGGCCTTTGCCTTAAAATACTGTTAATGTCATGTTAACCTCACAACATATTGACAGCACGAGTAGTGAATAACTGGTTAATGTCACAGAAGCTGTACTTTGGACAGCTGACAACGTACTGTGCACCGCTCACACCCATGGTAGTTTGCATATAGAAGGAGGCCTTTTATAGAATTAAACATACTAAAAAGAGACTGGACATTGACTTACAGACCTGGAAATATGTTGGTGCGCAGACAGCAGCCCAGGCTGTGATAGCTGCACAGAAAGGCTGATCCAGGATCAACATGCTGAGGCAGCGACAGGGACGGCACCTGAGGGCTTTCCACTGCCCTCACCTACAGCACAGCACGTTCAGAGGAAATCATAACTAACAACACCTTGTTAACACGCAGCAGCAAAAAAGAAAACTAACCCCAATGTTCTCACCTCTGTCTTTGCTGGTTTTGTGCCTTTTTGGCCAATTGAGGTCATACTGAGATAAAAGCCCGCAGGAGAGGCGAGTCAAAAGAAAAGGTGTTAAATTTCTCAAGCATAGCCTGCCAAGACACCCAAGATCAGGTTTCACCTCTGGATAAGAAAAACAAAACACATAAAACCTGACATTTTAAGAGAAATGTTCAGCTAACATCCTCGTTGTACCTTAAAACTGTGCAGATAGTACGCACATTTATTTTGCTCAATTATGTCATTTTCTATTCAGAGCGTCTTTGTTTTGATGAAGAGTCACCAAGGTAAAAAAAAAAAAAAAAAAGGCTTTTGATACCCTACCAGTGAAAACTGAAATGCCAAGGGTTTGCAAATGCACACATTCTTAGCCACTGCATGCATATACTTCTTATATGATTCACTGCATTTCATTTAACTAATTTCATCAGTTTTCCAGACCACCCCTCAAACTCAAAAACAAACTTTTGTCTCTTTTGGGAAAGCAAAGCCCCAGGCCCTGGACTTCTCCCATAGAAACTGCTGTTATGCTGAAAATAAATGAACAGGAAAAGAAAACCCCCAAACATTTCTTTTATTCAACTTTATTTCACAATTTTATGCCATTTATTGTGTTCTTTGTTATTATACCACACACAAATGTCAACTGGCTAAAACAATATAAAACATAACTTCCACAATTTGTCATTATTTATATTATGTACATGCACTCATATATTTAGAGGCAAAAAAATCTCAGGTCTGCGCTTACTCTCAAGTGCACTTTCACATGTCGTTCTTGCTGGTTGAAAGGCCATTCCAATGAGGATCCTTCAGCTTCTGTTTGCCAGATCGACTTGAACATTTAAAAGCTTCATGATTTATACAGGTTTGTATTCATTTTGTGAGCATTGTGGGAGAAAATAACTGAAAGTGATGGTATGCTATATCTAACTGATTGAACGCCAAAACAAACACACACAGCAAACGTTTTTGTTACAATGCAACTTCTCTATCTTACAACGCAACTTCTCCTCTCTCAATATTGTAGCGGTTTGGTTCAACACTGAAACTGTAACTAACAAATAGTTTTACTCCCAGTTGGATTCACAAAAAGAACCTGAACACTCATGACGTGTTCCCACCCAGGCATTGTCGCCCGAATTCGACGACACAATGACACACAAAGTCAATGCAAAGACGCAAACCTGCAGCCTGAAATACTCCCAACTGCAGCGAGACAGCCGCATGGCGCTGTCGCAAAAGCCCATCGGTGTTTAGAACGTCCTGATATTGTTGAATCAGAAATGAAGGAACAAACTGTAGCTGTCTGTTGGTACCCAGAGCTCTATAGTACCTCATTATTTGTACAGAGAATGGACAAAAAAGAAGCGTTCTTGGGGAAAAGTAAGAAAAGAAGTTGGACTACCTGGTAAGCTCTACACCAGCACGAGTAACGCGAGTAAAGTGAGTAAACACTAATGATCCCAATATGATTCTGCGATCAAACTCACACGATTTAAGTAATGTGAAACATCGCTTCGCCTGGGTGTGAACACACTGTAAGCTTATCTTAGCTCCACTGCAATAAAAGATTATTTTAAAGCAAAGCCCTGGCTCATGTGCCCCATTTATCTCCTGTAACTCTTCCCTTCTGAGGTGGTTTCGCTAACAACCAATATAAAAAGTGCCAGGATTGTCTTTTACCTGAAGTTGGCGACTTGACAGTATTCTTTTGATGCCTTTCTGGAAACTCAAATGTGAGGGATACGTGATAGGAACAAAAGCAAGGGATCCGGAGAACAACGAGTTAGGTTGGGTCTTGTTTGGATTTCAACTATTCTGATGCCGATTCTGCTTATCGATTCAGGTTCTTAACGATTCTGGACTTCGATTATTTGAGGGGCGTGGTGCATTTTTAAAAACGTTAACACAATTCACATTCATATCATTACTACACCTGCTTTTCTCTCCGAGACTTTGCTTCCCTCTGCCCGTGTCTGTCAGAACGCTGCACAGAAACAGACAGGCTTGTTTACTTCACACGAGGCGACGGTCAATAAAAACAACATACGAGTTGAAATGCAAAAGAACATTCACTGCGTCTTGGGAAAAAAAAACATACAACTGGGTTGAGAATGATGATGATGCGCGTGTAGTGTGTGTTTAGTGAGTGTGAGAGAGAGAGAGAGAGAGAGAGTGAGAGGGGGGGGGGGGGGGCGACAGCAAACAGCTGTTGCTGATCGGAGTGGAGTAGATAACGTGGCCCATGGCGCACAGCTGACTTGCAACTCTTCCCAATACTGTCTTAACAACACTAAATGTATCGCTTTGCGCAGCATCGTCTAGTCCAGAAAGAGAGCCAATGTGTAGTTGTTTAGGAACGGATAAGCAGAACCTGACTTTTACACACACACACACACACACACACACACACACACACACACACACACACACACACACACACACACACACACACACACACACACACACACACACACACACACACACACACACACACACACACACACACACACACACACACACACACACACACACACACACACACTTACTTCTTGGCATCTTGTATTCAGTTCTAATTTTGAACCAGATTTTGATTCCCAACCCTGACAACAGAAGGATTGACTTCCCTTGTGTGTCTGACTGCTTTGTCCCAGTTCATGGCCACGATCATGAAACACTATCTACAATACTCTGGGGGTTTGATTTAAAAAAAAAAAAAAAAAAAAAACTGGAAGTGTAAGAATAAACAAAATCTCCTCCTCTGCCACAACCGACTGAACTACACACAGAGTGGTTTGGACTTATTATCTCTACAGCTCTGTTGATAAATTATTATGACTTAGAGAATTAATGGGAGGCATGACTGAGCTTAGCAGCACTCATGACAAATCTGGAGATATGAATTATACAAGAGTTACAAATAGCAAAGGTTGTGTTGACAGCAGAGTTCTAGGATCATCAGCTATGCATTAAAAATGCATGAAGATTTCTTGGAGGTAAAATTATGATCTTATTGAATGTTTTGAAAAAAAAAAAAAAAAAAAAAAGAAACAAACAAACTCTCTTGTCACCTGTGTAATAGTATAATACTCAAAACTGGATTCTTATTGGAGTGGTCCATCAGGTGCTGCCTGCCTCCTGTTTGTAACCTCCAGCAGTCCGTCCAGGCTGCTCAGGCGGGAAAGAGGCCAGCTCTCCTCTCTATGTGGGGGCAAACTTCTTGGCCTGTGCCCTTACCCGCTTCTCATAGTCCATCCTGTTCTGACTGAAACACAAAGAGATAAAGACATTTTAAACCATGCTAATGTACGATGCAAATGTATTTAGAGTTTCCATTTCCAAGATAACATCAGTACTAAAGAACAAGAAACGTTATGACTTGCCTTCAGTCTCAAAAGGTCTGTGACATGACTTATCTTAGGGGACGAGTACTGCCCTGACAAGTCATGACCTTTGTAGGGCAGTACCAAATGTCCTTTTTTTTTTTTTTTAACATTTAAAGTTTTTACTGAGGTAAACGTTTTTCTTCCCTCATCAAAGCAGCCACGCTTACCAGTAAATTGTGTAAGCCTCTGCTTGTGCTGGGTCTTGAATGTTGGGCTCATTCAGCAGCTCCTGGATACCCAACAGGATCTGAAAACACAGTCAAAAATCCTCCAGTCAGAGTGCAGATAGTCTGTTGGTTTATTTGAACCCTCACTAGCCGTGCATTCATTTCTTCACAGCACTTCCCCTCTACCCTGGAAATCCAGAGTTCTCGCGAGAGCACAATTTGAATTTGCTCAGCGAGTCACTCTGGCATTGAGTAATGATGCTCATTAACTATGCCCTTGTAGCCGAGCTGCACCAATCACATCGGTGTATCTGATATAGGCGGGCCAGAGGCGAGCTAAACAGATGACAGTTTAATCTACCAGTTAGCTCTGCTGGTAGCTAAGCGTATAGGGTTCTGGATACGTCACCCTGTGTATTGTTGTGATTGGTCGTAATGTTATCCAATTGCGTGCAGTGAGATTTTCAAATGGTGCCGCCCCTCGAGTTGGGCGAGTTTTTATTATTCAATGCCAGACCCTTAATCTTTCAGATTTGGGTCTGGATTTCCAGCCTACTTCCCCTCCTGGATCCACACAGTACGAAGAAAAAGTTGCGTTTAGTCACTGCAGTGTACAGTTAGAAGTCCCTGGTCACGAATATAGCCTGATGGTGAACAGGTTAAAAAGTAAGAGGTCCAAGCCTGACTCATCTTCAAGCCAGATGTATTATAAGACCAACCAGGCCAGACTCCGTCTACTGGCTGCTGCTCTGCACTTGTGACAGCGAGACAATTTTTACCTCGACAAGAAGTCTCCTCACATTTTAATCTCGAGAGATCTCTTCTCACCTCCAACATTTAGTATAAGAGAGACTGTGTAGTGTTCCGACCTGTTTGATGGTGATGGCAGGCCTCCAGTCTTTGTCCTCCTCCAGGATGGACAGACACACTGTGCCAGATGGGTAGACATTTGGGTGGAATATTGGTGGCTCAAACTTGCCTGAGTAAAAAGAAAGTGACAATTTTAAAGCTTGAAGAGAGACTGACATGGGACAACTGAAGATTTTAATTACATAGTATAATAGTCATTGTAGAAAAAAAAATGTATCATTATCTGAAGTCAATGTCTCTAAAACACAATCACTCACACACACACACACACACACACACACACACACACACACACACACTTCACCTGAAATTGCAATCAGCAGTGTTTGATAGGCACCAGACTGAAATCCATTCTGTTTTGAATGTGTAGTTAACAGTTTTGAGCAGTGTGTTAGCATTTCAACAAAGTGTTGTAAATCCAGTGTTGTGGAGGTTGTGGTTGGGCTAAGTGTGTAGAGTTTTGAAAACTGTGTTCAAGCAATGAAAAACAAACTAGTTTGGTCCACATGAACTGCTGCTGTGCAGACTGTAGTTTGAGTTTTACACGTGTGGCTCCAGTTGTGTCCACTGCTGTTTAGCAATCGAAAAAAAACTGCAAAAAAAGTGTCATCTTTTGCTCAGGGTTCATTGTTTACACAAGGTGGTGTACTGACTAAACCTGGTATACTGACTTTGTTGCCAAAACTGCTATTTCCTGAGCTTTTCTCTTTTATTTTGAATATACATCTGCATGTCAATTTCTGCCCTTTAACTGCTAATTTCCACCAACTGCAGAACGTCTGCGGAACGGCTCCGCTGCGTGTCGGCTCCGTGCTCTGCCGTCCGTCAATACACACCAGGTCTGGATTTGTTGCGGCACGGCTGCGGCCGTGACTGACAGCTGTAGTCACGAGGACCCACGAGATCTCGCAAATTCACATAGAATGGAACCAACAACAGTATGTTTCCATCCAGAGAAGTAGAGGGGAAACAACTCTGTGCTGTGTTTTCAAGGTGTAGTGAAGGGAACTATGATCCGCCGTGAGCACAGTGCATTTCATTTTTGAAAATTAACCGGATGTTTTATTTTGTTTCTGTGCTCGACTTCCTGTCCCGCACTATCTGCCTTGTGCTGAATTGCTGCGGAGCTCTCCGGCAAAAATAGAAGCTCTGCGTATCTACTCCAGAGGGCTGCGGACCGCCGCAGCTGTGCCGGAGTCGGGACGCAGCAATTCTGCAGTCACTGGAAATACACACATTGACTTTAATGGAAACCGATCGACTACGCCGCCGTTCCGCAACAGTCGGAAATTGGCAGTAACATAGAATCAAACTATGTACCAGGTGTGGAGTGGTACTTACATTTGGGTGGTGAGGAAGGGTAGTCATCTTTGAACAGCATTCTGAGTTTGTAGAGTCCTCCCTCCCACAAGGTCTAATGAAAGAATATGGAAACAATAACTGCTTAAGTAAATACAAAACAATATGAAACAACTGCAAATTACTTCCTACAAGATATAAGAATAGCCTTAGAGACACTGGCACACTTCCATGAAATTCACCTTGTCTTTTGCCTTTCTCTGTATGATGACCCAAGCAATTTTTGTTTTGGAGGAAGGACTTGGAAGCGTCTTTTAAACTATGAACTTCAGATACTGCTCCCTTTATTTCCAAAACTTTTTTCTAGTGCAAGGTTTAAAAGATAAAATGAGCTTCATGTATTACAATTGCTCATAGAATAGCTCGTTATTGTCTTTGTGCCTAAAACAATGGAAATAGTTTAGTAGCTCTTTAGCATTGTGCAACACAAAAGTACAAGTAAAATAAGAAATAATAGACATACTGTACATAGTACCTCAAAGTCCTATTGACACCTCTTTCGTATGCAAATCTCACAATTTGAAACTGCTGCTGAAAACTGGTGAATCTCAACAAAGCTCATAGTTGACGTCAACTCGGTGGCTGTACCTTATTTGGCTCTAGTCTGGCCCCATAATTTACATACACCACTGACCTGAGATCGGCTAGTCTTCTTAATCTAGGTTGCGCAGATCTCAGAAATTGTATACATTGTTTGTCTGCTATTTCATTACTAAATTCACTTTGGAGACTTTTTTTATGCGAGAAATCAACTATGTAGAGCTCAAATATGGGCCGTTTTACAAACATTTATGGCTAATTACAAATTTGGTACGACAATGTCGGACTTGAGAAACTCCACAATCTGCCGTGACAGCCAGCGGCTGCCTGCCAGGTATGCTATGCTGCCTTCCCGCTCGGTCTGCCTACATTCACAGACCCGCTATGAGCTGGAGCTCTGTCAGGATCTCACACACAGGCTTAGCTGCAAGCTGCGCTGTGTACTTTAGAAAGAAGAAAGTTTGGAAGTTTTTCAAGGATATTGAAAATGAACCACGGTTGTAACTGCAGTGTTCCAGGCTGTACAACGGAATACTGGCCCAGAGAAAAGTGTTTAGAACGATATCGGACAATGGAGCGGGAGTTGTGGATCTGACGCAGCGGTGCAGAGGACATGCCTGCAGGGCTTCAGTCTCCGCTAAATGTCCCCGCGCTTTTTTTTTTATGTCCCAAGGGTAACGTTACAACAACACTAGTTGTAATGAAAGTGTCGAAACTTTGCATTAGTGTGTATGCGACACACTGGAAGATGAAACTGTACTAAAACTGTGTATCTGGTGCTTTGTACAATAACATTAGTTGATGAGTTTATGTGTTGGAGCAGAAATTAAGTTTGAAGCAAGCTGGGAATATTTTCTCTCGGCTGTTTTAGCCGTGCAGTAGCCGCTGCTCGTGCCCAGGCATGTCTGTACTTTTGGAAGTCTATCGGTAACATTAACAGAAAGTGTGTGTGCGTGTGTGTGTGTGTGTGTGCGCAACCAATCAGCGAGCAGCTCATCTAAGTATTCATGAGCATATCTTATATAGCAGAAAACCTGTCGTTCATTTTAAAGCCAATTCCCAGTGTGGCTTTGGGGAGAATAGAAGAGCACCCGGGCCATTTTCAGCCCAACCAATGTTACATACCCTATTAGGAGACCTTAAGGAACAGTGTGAAATACCCCATATAATCCGTCTATCACCCCTTTAAAGGCTCTACTGCTGGTCATTCTGGAGTCCACTTTGATATGCAACTGTAGCTAACTTACTCCTTTCTTCCCAGGAATGGCACACTCCCAGTTCATCAGATTCATGGTCCCATCAGGATTCTTAGTGGGCACAGCAACAAAACCCTGCGTGGTTAACAACAGACACAGAACATCACTGAGCGCTTGTTAACTAAACTGTAATCTGCTGTAATGCACGTTTGGAAATAAACCTATGAAATGTCAGAAACGGGGCAAATAGCTGATATTGAACAGGGATCAAGGGGCTGCTGCTTACAAACGGATGGTCTTTCCTCCAGGCTTTGCGCTCCTGGGACAGTCTGCTAAGAGCGATGCCAGACATTACTGCTCATCAACGCCTCCCTGTGGAAAAACAACCCAAAACAGATTAATTATTCAATTAATACTATCCACAGACTAGTAACGTAGCCCAAATGGTTTCTTCTGAACATTGCAGAAGACGTTGGCTAACGTTACGTTGGCCATTTACGAGATATCATCGACATTTATTTAATGGTTTATAAGACTATGAGAAATTACATTTAGCCACTGTAATCCCCTAAACAGAAAAAAAAAATATCTACAACACTAACAATCGATACACGGCATCATTTTAACTGAACTTACCCCTTATTTTGTTTGGCTAGCTAAATATCAGAATTAACGTTACGTGGGTTTGAGCACGTTAGCTTGGTTGCTTTGCTAACGCTACTGCTGGGTTGACGGCGACCGAAAAAAAACACACCCTTCGACGTTATAAAACACAACTACTGGGATAGTTAGGGCGTAAATGACCAAACCAAAGGAAACTTCGATTTTATCAACATCCCCAAAACAACCTAATCGACATATATTGGTGTTATTTTTGTTAATTTACCACAGTTGTGTAAAACAATGTGACTCGTAACACCGTTTCGACAGCTACCCTATCGCAAGAAAGGACCCCAATTTGTTTATTTCGCTAGGACCTTCAGGCAGTTTTCGGGACATTCGAGTGACACACGTCAGAGACGGTCGGCCATCTTTGTTGTGGCATTCGTTTTGGGTAGTTAGGGCATTTGGATGATTCAATCATTTTGAATCAAGCCCCCTTAATGAATCTCCTTTCACTCCCTGTTTCGTATTTGTTCAGAAATGAAAGGAGCTGTAGTCAATATTCAGAATATATATACAAAACAAATATTTTCTATGTAAAAATATAGTTGAGTAATGGCGTCCTGAGCAGAGAAAAAGCAGGCCTCGGAAGTCAGAGGACGTCACTAAATGCGTTCTATTTGCAAGTCGGATTTTCATTGTTTTCGTTAGCTCTAGCCAGGTTAGCCATTGTTAGCAATGCCAGTTTATAACAACGCATACGCTGTTTTTTTTGTGCTAACACAGAAGTGCTTATAACTGTATGTTACTACAGCTTTCACAACTGTCGATACACGGAGCAGCCATGTTGGATTGTTAGCTCGGGGTACTCTGTGGTTGTACGAGTTCCGAGCTCGGAAATCCGAGACAGGGGACGTGTGTTTACGACTTTGACCTCGTAAAATACAAGTTTGGAGGCAAAAAGAATGCACCATAATTTGACATAATGACCAAACGGTGGAATTACAACTTCTGTGTCCATCACGTGATGCCATGGGTCCCAAAAAGACTTTCCCCTATAGACTTATGGTGCGTTCTTTTTGCCTCGGAAGTAGGAGGTCGCAACTGGGAATGACGTCACACACAAGTTGAATGCGTTCTTTTTGCAAGTCTGATTTTCATTGTTTTCATTAGCTCTATCCCGGTTAGCCATTGTTAGCAGCGCCAGTTTAAACAACGTATATGCTATTTTTTTGTGCATACAAACCGCGTGACAACACAGATAGAAGACAGCGCTGCGTGTACGACTGATTTAGTGTGACACAAATAACACAGAAGTGCTTATAACTATGTTACTACAGCTTTCACAACTGTTGATACACGGAGCAGCCATGTTGGATTTTGAACTCGGGGTACTCGGTGGTTGTACGAGTTCCGAGCTCATAAATACGAGGTCAGGGGGCGTGTTTACGACTTTGACCTCGTAAAATACGAGTTACGAGCCCCACAAAATGATATTGTATCAATATCAGAATTTGAGCCACTTGGTCTTAAGCGGTGCAAGATTAAATCGTTTGATCCCTTTCAAGTTAGCCGAAGCGCTAAACCAGACGTAGGCCATGTATCTGCAGGCCTTATGCACTTCCACCATTCAGTAGTTTTATTTTGCTAAGTTTCTGTTTGTGAGTGTATATAATGGGTTGATGTAAACTTTACAAATTTGGGCTCAGTGTTTACATTATTTTAATGTTAATATATGATTACTGAAAGTTTATATCAAGCCATTCATGTTAAGCTGACCAGCATCAGTGGGTGAGGGTCAGATGTCAAAAAGACACTGATGAAGCTGCTTTCCGTTACAGAGAGTGAGGTTTGATTTATTTAAAGCAATACATACCTCTGCAGATACAGTAGGCAAAGTCCACAGCTCCAGAAGAATTGTTCAAAAAGAGTTGTTCGTTTCTCATTTGCCCAGTGGTAACGCTCATTTGTTCTTCTCTTTTTTCTTTTCACCCCAATGGAACATTGCAACAGCTGACATCATAAACCATGACTATGATAACTCATTATTTGCAATGTTTAACAGTTTAAAGATTACATTGCCAAATTGTATGTAACAAAAGACGATGATGCAGGTTGGAATAAGTCCACATATTTCACAGCAATCTTATACCACTCTCAAAATGGGACCTCTTTAAAAAAAATGCTTTCACATTAGTACACATTTCTGGTCGCATATGAGTTAAACTGTTTCTGTTCCTTGTACAGTTGCACATAGCACCACAATGGTATAGCAAAAGCTAAAATACATAAACTTTGTTAAAAAAAAAAAATCGGGCATATTGCCAGACACCTCAAATCAAGCAGGAACCAGACTGAACTGGTTTTGATTTTCTTTGCGTCAGCATCCCAATTTTTTTTTTAATCTGTTGCACGAAAGCTGCAGTCATTTTGTATCATGTTTTATTTATTTTTTATTCATTTTTTGGATTCACACAAAGTTACATTTTAGTAACTTTGCAACAATTAAAATGTTTTAATGTGGAAAACCAATAGCTAAATGTTTGGATTTACATCAAAATAAGCATACAACTGGAAAAAAAAATCCCATGGATTGTGAGGGATCAAGACTTCAATCCATATTTGCCCTTCTGTCTTCCATGGCTCTCTAACAAAGCTAAATATTTACTTTGCTGGTTACTGAATAAAGGAGTTTTAGCTAGACCATTTTAAACATGTTGAGACATAAAAGTGACAAACAAAACCCTGTCATTTCAGGATATTGTAAAGCTTTCTAAAATATGCTACTTTTCTTAGGAAAGTCAGATAATCTGCATAAGTAAAGGAGATTTTCATTACAATTTTCTGACAGCTGCTAAAACTTGCAACTGTTAGTGATTACATTTCATAATAAGCTCACTGTGCACAGCCTTATGCAGCATGTACTATCTCCTCAGTATAAGTAGAGAGTACACTATGAGATTAGTTCTATAGTGTTGATCTATCACTGTTGGCAGCAAACACACTGCTTTTTCTTGTAAAAGCAGCATCACATCCTTGCTTGTAGTAGTAGTCAACTGCCTTTCATCTTTCATTTACACCTTCTTTTCCTCTCCCTCTGAGATGATAAGCTCTGCAGATGCCCTTTTAAACCATTCAGACCAGGAGCCGTCATAAACACAGACCCCAGGGTGTCCGAGCATGTGAGCGGCCAGAACAACGTGACACGCTGTGACACCGGACCCACAGGAAGCCCAGAGTGGTTGCTTCAGGTCTACCCCTGCCTCTCTGAACAGTTTGGACAGGCCCTCAGTTCCCAGCTCCTTTCCAGAAGCATCCAAGAACAAACTGAACGGCATGTTGATTGCACCGGGGAAATGGCCTGGCAGCGTGTCTGCGGCGATGAGACAGAGGAGAAACAATGCAAAATTTTAGGGTAATAATGACAATTAAAAAAATATAAATAAAAACACTTACTAGATGTATTCTTCTTCTGGAGCTTTCAGCTACATTTAATGGCCTTCAGATAGAGTTTGCTTTTTTGTCATGGAGATGGTTCAGTTGTATCCATGGCAATTAAACCATCTACAACTGAGCAAACTCCATCTGCTGATGAAGACCATATGTGGCAGAAAGCCCTGGAAGAAATCTAATAAGTGGACCTTTTTTGGGGTCAAACTACTAGTACTTCCTTAACATTGTGCTTGATTGAACTGTCACTGCATTAATAACTTTTTGATTAATCACAAGACATAACATGTCAAAAATAATGACAAATTATATTCATAACATACAAGAATCATCATGTATGGGCTACTAAACTACATTTGTAACCAGAAATGGCTTAATTCATTGCTAAAACCTGCAGAATATAAATGTATTATTGTCATGTAACTTTCTAAGCTGTGCACTTTTAAAAAACCCTGCCCACTGAAAACCTTTTGGTTTATAAATCATTCTCACCGTCTCTGGGCTCTGGCTCAGTTCCCCTGAACCTTCCTGCTGATCTGGCATCCACAACCTGGACCTGCTTGGTCCCGATGTTCTCCAGCAGGTCTTCATAACTCTTCACCCACGACTGATTTAAAGTCGCCTTGAACTCTGTACACTCGGGCTTGGAGTAGTCAGGTGTCACCGGATAGCCGTCAGCCAGCCAGTTCCTCATACCCCCGTCCAGCACCGACACTAAATTATGTCCGAACAGCCGGAACATCCACCACACCCGGGGAGCGCAGAACGACCCAAAGTCGCTAGTGTCATACACAACTACGTGCGTGTCGTTCCCGATGCCCAGATCTCCTACATACTGTGAGAAGTGGCTGGAAGTTGGCAGCATGTGATCAAACGCAGAGGTCTTGTCACAGCAGTCGTCTAGGTCAAAGAACGAGGAGCCCAGTATGTGCTTTTGCAAAAATTCAGCTCTCGGGTCCCGCTTCGTTTTCGGGAGGTACCATGAAGCATCGAGAATGCGAAGCTTGGGCCCGACGAGCTTCTTGCTGACAGCATCTGCCAGCCACTTACAGGACACCAGAGCACGGGTCTGTGCCGCCATGACGAGGCGTATGCAAGCTCCGCACGCTAGAGGGAAATGTCGACTGTGCTCTTAAAGGACAACATTGAAATGAAACAAGCAAATAAAACGTAGATATTCAGAAATGTAGGCATACAACAATAAAAGCAGCTTTTTGTAATTAGGCTACAACCAAGTTAGGCTAAATAAAAAAGATCCACACGTTATTGCATGTGCTTTTAATAATCAAGAAGACAAATTGTGAACAATAAAAAAAGGATTAATTGTAAATCACATATCAAAACTCATTGGAGCAAATATATTTACCTGCTTTAAGGTGCTTTTTTAAAGGTAGTTTAGGCTTTAACTGAAATAGTAACAAACTGGACTTAAAGAAAGTCTTCCAAGAAACATCTTTTTTTTAAGTGCACTTCCTCTGAAGCACCAGCAGGCTGTGCCATGTGGATTCTTCAAAAGCCCAAAGAGGCCAGGGGCAAGAGGAGTAAAAAGCTTTTCAGATACAAAATTCAGTTGGAGTTATGATCTCAAACCAAACTGGAGGAAGTGGGCTCGCGTTAAAACTGCATAAAGGGGCTACAAGTCCGTGTTTTATCAAGACACTAGATTTTGTTTTTATTGTTACTATTAATGTTAATTTTCAATAGACTAAAACAACATTTAATATATGCAGAAGATCCCACAAGAGAAGAGAAATGGAAATGGAGGAGTCAAAGAGAGGGAAGGCAGAGTGTGGTGAAGACAGACACAAATCATTTGAACAAAAGATTTGTATTTCATAACATTGTAACCCATTTCAGTTTCATACTAGTAGCATATGTATGACAAGCATGTCACCTGTTCTCTCACAGCAAGGAAATCAATATTATCACAGAGACTAATCTGTGTCGATTCAGTTACAAAATATCCTTTTTACATTGTAGGAGCTGAGGCTCTCATTCTGAGTGACTGAAGAGGAGAGTTACTGTAGATGAGGCTGTAATTACCAAAATTAGAAGTAGGCCTACATAAGGACTGCAGACATCAGTCTTAATAGGTGCCCTAACAAAATACCTGTGACCAGAGAGACCTGTGACCTGTAACCTGTGACCTGTGACGTGTTACCTATTCTAGAAACATTTAGTTAAAATTGGCTCCAGAAAGCAATGACAAAACTTAGATAAATTGATTGATTTTTATTGATGATTTCATTACAGTACTACCAACACAGCACAGAAATACAGTATACGTCCATTGACAGGGATTAATATTACAATTCACACACTAGTCATGCATCTGATGTCATTATAGCAGGAACTGCACATTCATCAAAGCATAGCAAACATTTTTCTCTGTTGTAAAGCTATAGACAATTTGCATTTGTATTTAATTTGATCTGTAGTATTTGACAAAAACAGCAATTAACCACAACAATCACCCAAATAGGCATTTGAACATAGATAAGAAAACATAGATAAGATAAGAGAAACAAAAATCCATATTCACCTTTAATCTTTTCTTGTAAAATTGTTTTAGTAATTTCTGCATATGTGGCAGATGTGATTTGTGATTAAATCTCTAGTTTGTTCTACCCTGATATTCCCAAAACTTAACTTGTAACATTTCACATATATCACATCCAAGTTCCCAAATATCTGGTGTGCTTTTGATCAGGGCATGTACTTCATTCCTTTCATCCTAGGAATGATATGTATATCTCTGATGTCATCATGTTGAAGCAGCCAACACAAGTAGCGCTCCGTCCCCATGCCCCATCCACTGGTGAGGAGTGGTTTCACTTGACGCATGTCAGTGTACCATTTGTAGGACTCCTCTGGCACTGCATGGTGTCTGAGGGCCTCCAGTACCATCTCAGGGGTGGAATGACGTTCACCGAGACCCACAGTCTCACCCAGCCCCAGGAGAAGGTCAGCAGCTTTGGCTTTGCACCGCCCAGTTCCCTCCACATAGGCCTGGTAGAAGGGAACTCCTAGATGGTCCATCTCAGTTAGCCAAACAGCGCCACCATACTTCCCAATCAAGACACGCTCTCCTTTGCGTGTAAGCTTTCTGCCAAACTGCGGCTGGCCATCTTGTACCCACTCTGAGCAGTCAGCAGATGGCATCATGGGAATGGCCTGGTCTAGAGGGACTCTTGGGAGTGGGGTTTTTCCATCCAGCTTACTCAGCATGGCTTTGACATGTGTAAGGGTCCCGGCAGTGTTGAGGATCATATCACAGTGTTTCTTCAACATGGACTTGGTGAGATGAGCCAAGTATCCCTCTGCTATGGAAATGGCATTGTCCATGTCACCCAACAGTTCACACTCCACGTGGTAGAACTGATTCAAGTGTGTGGCATCAGGATCTTCCCCTCTAAAGCTGGGCGATATGTAGTACGTCCCCGGCAGGTTGTCTTGGAAGCGAAGGAAGTATTCAAGTACAAATTGCATTGAGTCAGCCAGGTAGATGTCCTGGCCCAGCAAGTTAACAGACACTGGTTCTGAGTCAGATCCCAAGCCCATTGGCGAAGAGATGGTGTCTGTGGTGAGAGGGGTTAAAGCGTAGGAGTATTGGCAGGAACTGTGGAAATATTCCACTGTGCTGTGGAAGAGAGTGTTTTGAATCTGGAACAGGTTGCGATACCACTGGCTCTTGATGGCCAGTGTGGAGTGAGACTGAGGCTCTTGCCATGAATGAGGAGGCCTGCACTGGGTGATTTTTGAGTGGATCTTTTTGAGGGCCTCCGGGTCAGCAACTGGGCCATCCAATGATGACACATATCCAGGGTAGCTTTGGTAGCATTCTGTTTGCAGCTCAGAAGGCTTAGTGCCATCTGGTGAAGGTAACAGAGGGATTAGCTTGGCATGAGCATAGTCAATCTCAAAGCCCTCAAAGATCAGCGCAACACCTTGAGCTCTCATTCCCTCTTTTAGAAGTCGGGCAACTTTATAAGTGGCTAAGATCAGTGTGTTGTAGTCAGCTTCCTCCAGTTTGAAGATGTCACTGGAAAGATGTTTGCGTGGCACCACAACAGTTTTTCCAGGAGTGTTTGGGTACGGTGTCAGGAAGGCAACATGCTCATTGTCTTCCCACACTCTCCATTGTTGCTGCTCTCCGCGTACAATACGACTGAACAGGTTATCATTGGAAGTGTCTCCAAAGAACTCAAAGCAAGAAGGTGCATTTGGTGTTGGCAGTCCGTTTCTAATCTTGGCTTGAACCTGGGCCAGTGCCTCATCATCCCAGCGGGGGCCACTTTTTGAGGTGCAGTAGCCAGTATCGTGAGTGTGGAATTCCTCTTCATTGGCAAGATGGGGCTGCCACTTTGGCTCTACACCATGAAGCGGGAGCAGTCTGATTTGTGCTGGCTGATCAGGGGTTGGACTGAAAACCAAGGCACAGCGCTGCACTCCCAACCGCTCACATAGCAAGCTTGACACAGCTCTTGCTCCTTGTAGCAATGCCACAAAATCAGGTGGAGCCAACTGGAAGATGCTGCTTGCCCCACTAAGAGTCTTTCTAGTCAGAATGGTTGACCCAGGGATCCAGGGGTTGGGATTTAGGTAGGCAACTAGCTCATCTGTTTCCCAGATCACATCAGAGAAGCTCTTCAGGGGCCTGAGGACCTCTACTCGTGAAATGCCACCTATCATTGAGCCCACAAACATTACTCCAGCATTTGTTTCAATGATAGCATCACCTTTCGTGTCTACAGCAATGATTCCTGCACAGACCCCATCTAGATTTTCAGCCATCACTTCTCTACATGCCTGCCTAAGGCTATAGCTTTTGTGATGGTAGAGACTGGCTATTTTCTGTGCAACAGTCTGCCTCAGAAATACATCTCCATCTCCAGAGCAGGTTATAGCTAACTTGTCATCAGCATATATTCCTGCCCCTACTACTGCTGTATCCCCAACTCGCCCTTTCAGCTTTCCAACTAACCCCCCTGTGGATGATGCAGCAGCTAACCCATGCCAACGATCCAAGGCCACAGCTCCAACTGTCTGAGGGTGATTGTTTTTTGAGGTGTTTCCTACAGTGAGCTTAGCAGCTAACTGTCTGTGACGTATATCAGTGTAGAAATATTCAGGCCCAACAGGCTTCTGCTTCTCCTCCAACCCTTGCAGAAACTCCTCAGCTCCATCTCCCACTATGAGTGAATGTGAGCTCTTCTCCATGACACATCTAGCTGCTTTTATTGGGTTCTTCACATTTTGCACACAAGCAACAGATCCTGACCTCATTGTACTGCCATCCACAATGGTTGCTTCCATTTCATTTTTGCCATCTTTGTTGAATACTGAGCCTTTACCTGCATTGAACAGGAAACAGTCCTCCAGAGCTTCTACTGACTTCTGAACTGCGTCCAGACTCCTTCCACCTTGTTGAAGCACTTGGGATCCAAGGGTTAAGGCTGTCTGTAGAGCAAACTCAATAACGGCATTTACTTCGGTGTTCAGCATTATTTCCTCTCCAGCACCACCATGGATCACCAGAGTGTAGTCTGTGCTCATGCCAGAGGTGGAGTCAACAGGAGTTTTGCCATTGTTTTGGATTTCTGGACAGTGGTTTGTCTCTCCATTGATTTTCTCTGTTTGACCCTGATTCAGTAGATGCTCCAGGGCTCCCATTTGGTGTGCAATGGCATACCTAACAGATAGAAGCATCACTAACTTCAGGTTTATCTTCAGGCTTTCTTGAAGCTTTTCCAGTGCCAGAGCAAAGCTCCCCTTCCCATTAAGCACAATGCGGACCTTGTCTCTTTTTCCAAGGTAGGTTACAGCCAGCTGATCTTGGGCATAAACATTCCCTACTCCACACTCCACGCCCTCCATCAGATCTGTACCTGTGAGGTACACAGATGGACATCCAAAGAGGTCCAGGTACTTCTTCAATGGGTTGTCAGGTGGCAATGATCGACGCAGGACGGCTATATGGGGACCAACTCCTTGACCGCTTTTGGTGTTTCTGATGAGGCTCTTATGCTCCAGAAATGCCACATGGAACAAGCGTAGGAGGTCAGTAGTGTATTCAATTGTGTTATCTGGGCCAATGCAAGATGTCAAGGCACCTACTAACTTTTGGGAATCCGTGGTGAGTGAGTATGTAGGATCACAACGGCCATGTTTGTAGTGGCGCATATGGGTAGGTGTGACAAACATGTGATTGGAAGCAGATTCCCCAAGAGTCTGCCTCAGGGAAAGCTGCAAAGAGAAGTTGATCCAAGCATCATACAGGCCTCTCTGCCCTCTGAGAGCAGAAAAGACATCAGGATAGGAGGGCACATCAAAAGTGAGAACTGAATGATTTGCTTGCAAGGAAGCTGACTTTGGGGTATTTACTCCTTGCAAGGGGAATGTTAGGGGAGTTGGACAAACAGAACTAACACTGTTTACTGTGACAGACCCATTCACATTTACGGTGTCAGTATGGACTAGGTTTAAGTCAACCGTCTCAGACAGATTGTACACATGCTCAGTCATAAGCCCAGCCACCATCCCATCCACAGCGCTGTGCTCAAACACCATCCCAGCTGTGCTGTCCTTGAACACCACCAGGTTCACCACCTGTCAAAAAAATAGAAAGAATTAATACTATTTTGGTGATCAGTGGAACACTGTCAGTGAAAAATATTGTCCTTTGTCTTCACCTGCTTTACACATTTTGCAGGTGAAATATTTTACTAGCTCAGCTTGTTTACGTCCTGCTTTGAGTCTTGATGTCCTAACTGGCAGCTGTGTTGACACGTCTTCCCCTCTGATTGTGTTGTTTAATGCTTTGCTCTGGTAGTATTTTTAAAAAACAGAAATTCTAAAGTCAAATTATTATCACTCCCTGATTGTGAATACTGATGACTTAGCTAATTTTATTCACTCCACGGTATATTTCTATGCCAATCAATTTATAAATTGGTTTCCAGTATAAGTGGTAGTATGTTTTAGTAAGTTTGTGTCACCCAAGTGTGTGGTTTGGTTGACATGTAAACACAAAAGGGAGAGATCTGCATGCAACATTAAAATGGATAATGGAGTAGATGGTGGATACATGCAGTGTTTAACCACATTCTATCCAATACCTTGTCATAGTATCTCAGATATGGACTGTCTCGTCCTCCTCCCAGCCTCACTGCGTTGAGAATGTCAGCCAGTTCAGAGGGTGCGTTGCAGTCTTCCAGACAGAGTGTCAGCACGGCACTCTCCATCAGCCCCAGTGATGTCGCTGCGGCCCCTCCTTGCCCCAGGATCTCTTCCCTGGTGGCAGCCCAGACTTTGCGCTCCAGAGCTGAGAGGCTGCAAATGGTAGAGGGATCATTCTGTTTTCCTGCACTGGCTTGATCCATCACCTGAGCCAGCTGGTTGTAGATGTCAATGAATGGTCGAGCAGAAACCGGGCCATTGTTGGGACGCCACAGTATGTCAACAGGGAACACTCCTCCAACACAGGTGATGATGGCATGTAGGCTATCTGGGTAGACCTGGAGACAACAAAGCTGCTGATTAGAAATAGAGCACAAATGACATATTGATAATTGAAAAACTCAACAAAAAAAATGTTTTGCTTTGATAAATCTTTCCACTTGTCCGCTGCCAGTAATCTCACCTTAATCTCATCTTGACTCCTGCCAGGAATCCGACTGGCAGCGAATACCTCAGACTGCTGTGTGCGCTCCATTGGCGCATTGCCTTCCAGTAACATGGGCTCACTGTACAGCTTTGCTGCTGCCCAGAGCAGAGCGGCTGCCCTCCCCAGTTGGGTACTTCTCTTTGCTTTGGAAGGAGGAAGAACAACAGGAAGGGCAGTGGAGGTGGGCAGGGGGTCATCACAAGACAGAAGACCTCTCTTGAACTTCTCCGTCACCCAGTTTTCTTGGCCTGAAGCAATGGCTGCCACTTTTTGCTGGGCCTCTTGAAGGATCTCCCTCTGCTGTTCCAGCGCACTTTTGAACTCTGGGTAAAGGTCTGGACCTAAAGTGAGCTGCAGGACACGGCTCACCTCTTGCAAGGTAGCATCCAACTCTGGAACAGGGTAGTCGAGAAGGGCCATCCTGTTGATATGGAGATGCTTGGGTGAGATAAAGTGCGAGTAAGAATTGTGTCATTAAAGGTACTCCCTTTTAATGCCTTGTTATGCCTTTTTTTTACTGTAAAGAAAATGCTTAACAATAGATTTTACAAAATCGTTTTGTCTGATGGCACTTCAGTGCAAGCAGTATTAAAACATTCTGACACCAGCCCAGTAACAATGGAGGCACCAGTCACACAGGCCCTGCCTGGTTGCCTTATGCTAAGCACTCGTCTGGTTCAGATAAGCAAAGCAGCAAAGATTGACACTAGGACTGCGAGTCTAGTGTCCCCATACATCATCATCATGCACTTAATTACTTACTTTGTCTTAAGCTGTGCAGTAGCAATATTGGTATTCAGTCAGGGTATCAGTCAAATAGACAAATCTCCAAAAGCTGTGACACCACCTGGGAAGATGTAATTTGATAAAAACAAATAAAAATAGATCCATATTGATACATCAACAAAATAATACATTTCCCCAAACAGTGTGCTATGTCACACTTAATTAATAATGACAAAGTGTCTTGTTGGTACTCTATCAGCCAATGGATAGGACCTTGGACATAGTTTATTACACAACTCTGTAGATATTTATTTGGGATTTTTTATTACATGATCATGATATACATTTCTCACAGTAAAACATCATGAAAAAAGAAAACATTTAGCAAACTGTTCCACATGGAGCTGTAACAACAGGCACATTCTTCCAAAATTCTTAGAAGTAACCAGAGCTTGTACTACAATTAAACGTTCCTCCTTTCAGTCTCTGATTGGCTCTGCACAGTAAATAATCTTTATAATGTTTGGTCTTTCTAATCAGCCAACAGGTTATATCCATTGCATTTGACGATCCTCACATGGAATACAGTATATGTGCATTTACTGTGTGTTTTCATGTGTTTGTTACGTACTAGTTCCTAAACAAGGCCAAACCCTTGAGCCGACATCACATAGACCACTTATCCTTCCCTCTAGTGTGTGTGTGTGTCTATGTGTGTGTGTGTGTGTGTGTGTGTGTGTGTGTGTGTGTGTGTGTGTGTGTGTGTGTGTGTGTGTGTGTGTGCGTTTTGTTTTGTATAGTATTATTCGTTATTTTCTTTATATATGTAGCAACTTTTTATTTTCATATTTTTATAACCAGAAAATTTGAATATCCAATGATGAAAAGCATCCCAAAAGGTCTTAGTTAATCTATGAGAAAAAGATGTTCCATAGTTTCAATGTCTGAGTTACAGAAAGTACAATTTATACATAGTACAATTTGAATAGTCAAATCCAAGTTAAACCTTTGATGCAAAAAGTCATTACACAAGTAAATCTCGTTCATCCTTTTTAAGTGAACTTCTTTAGATTTAGGTAGAACTGAAAAAGAAAAGTAACTAGTTTCTCTCTTAACTACATAATTACTGGTGTATTCTTGGAACGTGTTTCCTCTTTAACACACACACACACACACACACACACACACACACACACACACACACACACACACACACACACACACACACACACACACACACACACACACACACACACACACACAGTTTTTAAAAGCACATTTGTTATAGAGTTGCTCAGTTACACAGTGGAAAGGTGAGACTACACTGTGATGAAGAAGAGCCTGAATTACAAGTGAGAAAAGAATTAGGGGAATTTGTTTAAGGGGTGGTGGTTGCTAACTGGCAATGCAAGTCTAAATAAAACATAGTATTTTAAAAAAAATATTTCTTACCATCCTCTCTGTTTTTATTCTTTATATGTTAAGTGAGTGTTGTACTTTGAGAGCAAAGATTAACCGGAGTCAAATTCCTTGTTTGTTTACGCAAACCTGCCAATAAAGCTGATTCTCATTCTGATCAGAGAAGTAATGACAGTTTACAGGTTTTTTTTTCCGATTGCTTACATTAGTCATAACTGTAGTCACATTGTCAAAACCCTTCACACAGTGAGCGAAACAGAAGTCTATGTGAGTCATTTTGCTCTTCACACAAAATGCATTCAATGACCACATTCACCAAAATCCATGAACTCTTTTCTGATTCGTACTCAACCACCTGCAAAACATTCTATATGTGCAGCACATTGTTCAAATGCTAACACACTGTTTTCAAAACTGTTAAGAACGCATTCAAAACAGAATGAAGGCAATTCATTCAAACTTCAAAGATAAAAGGTCTTCATTTATGTAATGCTACTTGTTCTTAGTGTTTTTTAGGTCAGTGTGTTATGAGTAACGATGTATAGTTTCTGAATGACCGCTGTTGCCAGTGTTTTGGTTGAACCACTTTGTTTTGAGACATGTATGGCGTGTTTTGGAGGTTTGAGTGAGTTTTGGAGGTGAGATTAACAGTTTGGCCAAGGTGCATGTTGGTAATGCAGACTAGGAAAAGTGGCTTCATTATTGGTTGATGCTTGACTGTTAGCAATCGGAAAAAAATAAAAAACTGTAAGAAACTTTATTATGAAAATGACCGAGTGTGCTGAAATAATTTCCCCCCAAGATCACAAAAAGTGAGCATTTTCATTTACATAATACATGCCCGAATTGCTGCCTGTCCTGTCTCTGTTGATTGAATGTATCCACCTTATTCTCAGGGGGGCTACTGTAGAAATGATTATGGGTGCAACTTCCGGTGAGATAGCGGAATGAGCCGTTTCCCTGTAATATCAATGAGTCTCCTGGTTAGATGAAGGTTAGATTCAAATTATAAAAGAGTCTTATGATGGAGCATTACTGACATTTGTGTTATTTATTAATGAATTTATTTCCGAGCCTATTTTTCTTGATAATAAGGCAGTATTTGGATGCCTTAACTGGTAAGAATTATTATTCAAAATTAATGAAAAATAGTATTTTCTGCATTTTGTTTTTGTTTTCGCTGTTGTACTGAAAACATAAATGTTACTCCCCTACATTTAGCCTATTTAGCAGTTTTATAATTTGCATAATACAAATATCAATACGTGGCCTAATATATTCAACAAATGAATTATGAGAGAGAGATGCAAGAAGAACCCCGGCCGGACCCGCAACATTGCATTAATGGTCGACATACTAATGACGTATTATAGTTATATTATTTCTTTTTCACAAGAAAGAAAAGCAGAGAAAAGATTGATTTTTTTAAATTACAATTGTCTTTATATATATATATATATATATATATATATATATATATATATATATATATATAAATACAAATTATAAAAGTGTTTTTTAACAAAAACATAAAATAAATGTATACAATACATATACATATTATTTTTCACAAGAAAGAAAAGTGAAGTTTGAATAACAAAAATATACAATAACATAGAAAAACACCCCAATAAATCTAAGCAGTAAAAATAAACTTACTTTTTTCTTTCGTGTCTCTGTCGGTGTGGCTTTGCCTGATGCCTGGTACGGATGTCTTGTGTACTTTCTCTGAAGCTATATATATACAGATTGACAGGCTGACCACTCACTCACTCACACATGCACACGCACACACCCACCCAGAAAAACACACACGCACACACACACACACACACACACACACACACACACACACACACACACACACACACACACACACACACACACACACACACACACACACACACATACATACATATGTAAAATGTCCTCATTCATGCAATTCTTTTCTCACTTGTAAATCAGGCTCTTCTTCATCACAGTGCAGTCTCATTTTTCCACGTTGTAACTGAGGAACTGACATATGTCAAAAGTGATGTACTTTGACATGATGTATTTTACACACACACCTTAAAGAGGAAACACATGTTCCAAGAATTATAGTTAAGATTGTTATGAAAAAACTCAGAAGCAGCTTGACTCTGGATACATGGAGAAGGTTCAGGAGACTTTGATAAATTACACTGAAGCATTTAATGAAATCTTGATCGAGGAGATTTAGGATTAAGCAGTATAGTTTAACCACGATGAAGGCAATCTCCCTCTCCAACAGGCATTTATGTCCTGCTGAACAATTGTCAAGTTTGGATTATGCAAAGATAGAGATGCGCCACAACATAGATGCCCACCCAAAGTTGTTATTTTCAGGTTCAGTCTCTCTCTCTCTCTCTGGGGAATAGTCTAAGGTGTGTGTGTTATCATGCAGCTGTCTACACTCCCTCACTGTCTAGAGACATACATACATTATTCATACTTGAACACAGGACGAATAAGTTTAGTGATGGAGGATGGCCGAATAGATCCTCTTGTCCCATGACCTGTTTCCTAGGAGTAACGTGTTTTCTATTTGTCTTATCTTACCACACCATAATGTTCCTGGAAATTTTACCACAACATTACGAACTAGTTATTTTCAGTTCTCACTAAATCTAAAGAACGGGATTTACTGTAATGACTTCTTGCATCACTGTTTTATACTCCAATGTTGTTTTGTAAAAACTACTCCTATGTTTGCTGCGTATTTAAACATGTTGATGCAATCTGTGTTCTCTTGAATATGACATGTGCCTTTTTGATTACTAATCTGATTATACTATTCCTATGTAGTACATATTTGTTATAGTGGCTTTTGCAAATGTTTTATTGTAATACAGTATATACCTGTTTTAAAATTATGTTCTTGACTGACTTTGATTTTTGGCTTATTTCCTTGTAATGTGTTTACTGAATGTGCAGCAGGACAAATTCCTTGTATGGGAACAATTACTTTGCAATAAATCCTATTCTTCTGATTCTGAAATCTTAGTCTGATATCTACCTTAACTCCTGATTGACCTCTTGTTTTCTGTTAATGTTTTCTGTGTTCTCTTGAATGTGACAAATGCCTTTTTGGTTGTGCAATAAAGGAAAGAAAAGCTACAGATCGCACGCACGCATGCATTCCCCACAATCTTATGTTTCTTCTTGCTTCCTTGTAAATCAGGTCTTTCCTCATTGCAGAAAAGTCTCATCTTTAGGGCTTTGTGTCGTTTACAGAATTACGATATATGAATGCCTTTAAGGTGATACCGATGCCTCTGGAGTACTTCATTTGATACTACCCATGATGTGAATGGAAAAATACAGTTGTGTAAAAAGCCACCACCACTCCTCCCCATCACACTCTCTCTCTCTCTCTCACACACACACACACACACACACACACACACACACACACACACACACACACACACACACACACACACACACACACACACACACACACACACACACACACACACTGTCAAACTAAAACTGAAGGTATACCCTTATATTTATAATCATGCTACATTTGCAAAAAAAGAGTAAAAATGAAACACCCCCCCCCCCTCCACACACACACACACACACACACACACACACACACACACACACACACACACACACACACACACACACACACACACACTGTCAAACTAAAACTGAAGGTATACCCTTATATTTATAATCATGCTACATTTGCAAAAAAAGAGTAAAAATGAAACACCCCCCCCTCCACACACACACACACACACACACACACACACACACACACACACACACACACACACACACACACACACACACACACACACACACACACACACACACACACACACACACACACACTGTCAAACTAAAACTGAAGGTATACCCTTATATTTATAATCATGCTACATTTGCAAAAAAAAGAGTAAAAATGAAACAGAAATGAATAAAGCCATCTCACATTGTTTCAAAAATGCTTAGAAATGACCAGAGCTTGCAAAGACATGAGTGAAAGTGAAACTCTCCTTGAACTTTCAGTCTCAGGCTGGAAGCTCCCGACAGTAAATCATCTAAATAATAATACAACTTCACTCATTACTCGGACAGCTTAGGTTACTAATTACTTTACAAAATTAAGATTTTTGCACACAAAACAAATATAGTTTATACAATGTGATGTTTTATTATAAATTAAACTATCCAACAATATCCAGGCCTACAAGTCCAGCTGATATGATTAGACCATTAACCACACAACTGATCCTTTACACCTTCTAAAATGTGATGATTGTTCTGCATTATTTTACTTTTAATACTTTAAGTACATTTTCCTGATGATACTTACACACTTTTACAAAATTAACATGTTCAATGCAGGATCTTTACTAGTAACAGAGTATTTTTACAGTGTGATATCAATACTTTTACTGAAGTAAAGGATCTGAATACTTCTTCCACCACTGCTGACCACAGTCTATGCTTTTAAAAAGAGTTAAGATAACTCCTGCCGATGATGTCTGTGTCCCTCCTTTGCACGACCATGTGGTGTGGTAGTACACCAGTTTCTTGAGTACATACAGACAGTATACTGTAATCAAATATTAGGTACTTTACTTGAGTTTCTGATATTTTATACATTTACACCACTACATTTCATAGGGGAAATACTGTATTATTTACTCCAGTCCAGTTCTGCAAAAAGAGTAATTTAACTTGGTACTTTATGTATATTTTGATGATAATACTTGTGTACTTTTACTTCAGGACATTTTCAACGGAGGACTTTTACTTGTAGAAGAGTATTTCTGTAGTAGGCTACGGCTGACGTACTGTATATATCTAGGTAAAAGATCTGAATATCTCTTCTGCCGCTGGGTGTGAGTTAAACTGAAACAAAATGTTAATATACGTGCATATACCGGTGTATCTATACAGCAGACATTTCAATCAGGAGATACTTAATGTAAGAGTGAAATAAGTTAAATGAACATGCTACATAATAGGTTGATATGTTAGAATCTTTACACTCTATCGTAGTTTTAAATGATATATGTATGTATAGAAGCCATGGATATACAAGGAATATCCCCGGATGGAGGTGATGAAGAAGAGCCTGAAGATCTGCATGGATCTGATGATGGAGGAACCCTGGGTGCTGGGAATGATGAGAACTGGAGATCGCATTTTTCCTGAAATGACAGCAGCAAAGAGTAAAACAGGTTAAAAGTTTGAATGCAACAACTTGATAGCTCACAGAGATTGTGGCAAAATCTGGTTGGTTTAAACTGACAGAGTGAACGCCCAGAGTCAGCTGATGACAATGCAGCTGATTAGGATTGGGAGAGAGAGAGAGAGAGAGAGAGAGAGAGAGAGAGAAAGAGAGAGAGAGAGAGAAATGTGAAGCAAGTCTTCCTGAATGAACTTACGCTGCGCTTCATTAGACATGCTTCTGTGTAATGTTGTGGTTAAATAAAAAAGTGACAAACAGACACTTTGAATTAAAATTGTACTTCCAATTAAGTCAAATAGTTGATATGAAACTAAACAGCTGTTGGGCGCCCAGATAGCTCAGTTGGTAGAGCGAGCACCCATATATAGAGGTTTACTCCTCGACGCAGCGGCCGGGTTCGACTCCGACTTGCGCCCCTTTGCTGCATGTCATTCCCCCTCTCTCTCCCCTTTCATGTCTTCAGCTGTCCTGTCAAAAATAAAGGCCAAAATGCCCAAAAACATTATCTTAATAAAAAAAAAACTAAACAGCTGCAGTAAGTAAATATCAGCTCCATGTTCAGATATGGTTGTGTTCACTGAGGGAGACGCACAAAGGCCCAAACATAAAATAAAACAGATAATTGAGATGTGGGTGTACAACATTCTGGTAAAATAAGATAAAGTTACTGTATGAGCACCCAATCTAAAATAATGACTGGAGCTGCAGTGTGGGTGCCATGAGGACCTCAGAGATTAATGCTACAGGCTTTTTGATTGTGACAATCTCAAAGGTATACAATGAAGTTGCATGATCACAAGACACCTTGTTCAATTTCTTTGTGTTTTGTGGAGGCTGGCTTTTGGTAGGTCACATTGGGAGCACATTGGACCCATTAATGTCTGTAGATTGAGGCATACCTTAACAATATTCAAGACCAAGTTGTATGTATCCCAGTGAGGATTGGTGCTTTTACCATGACAATACTCCCTGTTAAACATGAGGGTGCTTTGGTGAAGTTGGACTATACAACAGACATGCAACTGTATGTGAGACAGGCTGAGAGAGAGTGAGTGAGTGAGTGAGAGAGAGAGAGAGGGAGAGAGAGCAAGAGAGAGAAGGAGAGAGAAAGAGAGAGAGAAGGAGAGAGAGAGAGAGAGAGAGAGAGAGAGAGAGAGAGAGAGAGAGAGAGAGAGAAAGAGAGAGGGGGGGGGGGGGCAAGACACGTAATTGCTTAATTGGAGTCACTGCCTCTATATTACAGGCAAACCCTTGTTTTTGTAGTCCAACCAAGTTTTCCTTCCACAGACTGTTGTTCCATCCTACCAACTGGCCAGATCTTCCAGAAATTTCCAGTTTGAGGTAAGCTGATTTTCTCTCTCAAATAAATGTATATGTGAATAGAGATGATGCATTTATAATGATGTACTCAGATGTAAAGTATGTGTTTCTGAATGAATAGTTTGAAACTTGAACTTCTTGTTTTTGTACTTTAGTTGTTAAAATTAATAAAAAAAAATGAGGAATATCTTTTGGGACATATCACCAATGACCAAAATAAAAAAACACAAATAGTCTTCTGTCACTTTGATTGCTTTTTGGCAGTTTTCAGGGTGGGGATTTGGGGATTCTTTTGAATTGAGAATAGTTTTTAAATGGAAAACAAATCATGATTACAAATATTACAGTAATATCACTGTCTCTATAATTGTCAACAGTTCTTTCATTGGCGATGGAGTAATTTTCTTTTATTCGAGAAATTGCATTTTGTTTCTTTAAGTTTGAAGTGAAAAAGGAGACCAGAATGAAACCTGAAATCTATTAATATTTCATATAAACAATTTGAAGAGCACAGTATCTTTTCTCATGAATCCACATCTTTCACTGTGAACAGTTTTTTTATAGGTACTATTTCATTGGTAAAAAGTTGTTTTTTGTCTTTTTTACTCAAAAATAAACTGTTGACAGCCATTTCTGTGGCTTATCCCGAGAAATTGGGATATTGGCTTTGGAAAGAAATGTTGCTGTAAAAAAAAAAAATCTTCAAATTTGCAATGCTTTGAGCAGCACAAACTAAATCGCATCAACTGTACCTTGATTGTACTGCAGCAATGGCAACAAAAAGTCAGAGATGGAAATCTCAAAACCTCAGCAGATGAAATAAAAATCTGCATGGCTTGACACCACTGGGGCTAAATGAGAAACAAATCTTGTCATGCAATTTGGGTGAACTGGCCCTTTAAAGTAAGAGCACTAAAGAGAAACTGATTAAATGTTTTGAATAATTTCAAATAAAAAAAGAATGATTAAAAAAAATCCAACTTTAGTGACCATAAAATCTGATAATCCAAATCTTACGGAATATAAACCAGATGTAGTGTTACATTAAAGCCCCATTGTGTAACATTGGTAGTTGTTCATTATCAAAATCTGTATTGCCTTTCACAAACTTGTCCTTTTTTATGAATATTGATCACCACCATCAACTCCAAGTATTCGTTTTGGCTTCAAATTTTACATTTGGCTTGTATGAACTGGGGTAGATGGGTAGACGCATTGACATAGAAGAAAGTGACTCCGCTGTTTTTGACGGAGACCAGTAAAGTCTATTAGAAGCACTTTTCCGGTGAGGCTTGAGTGTTACTGCGCAGCTGCAAGACTTCTGGTAGCTGTGCCAAGAGAAATCTCAATCATTCCCAATCTTGCAGAGACGGAGAGTGTAGGTATATATAAGGAGATAACACCGGGAAAATCATGCACATGCATATGTTCAAAATCCAAGTTTCAGCAACAGGAGTTTTCTTCGCCCCGAAAAAGAAAAATGATATTGAAAAAAGCAAAAGACAGGCTTTTGTTAGCATGAAGGCTACCGTAGCTGTAAGACATCATTTGAAGGGCATGGTTCGAGACAGTTGATTGCAATATACGATCTCAACGCTAGATGGGAGAAATTCCTACACAATGTAGCTTTAAAGAAAACAAAACTATGAAAGTAGTAGTACTGGTAGTAGCCTACTGCTTGTATTGTGTAAATGAGCTATTGGAATCACAAGACCAGTATCATTGCAAAACCTGAATCCATCATCTGATAGAACACAGACAGCCAGCCTTGTGTGGAGGACTCAAACTGATGAGACAAATCAGGAGAAATCTAATTTTCATACAGCGTGAGATGCATTCCCTTGACAACCAACAACAAAAATTGCCCAACTTTAGTTTCGTACAGAGGAGTGGTTAAAGGGAATAACTGCTTTCACGTGAGAGCAGATGGGTCATTACTTGGGTCCATATAGCTACTGATTCCAGGGCGAATTGTCGCACAAAGAAGTACAATCTGGATGCATTCCATTCATGTTTACTAAATTAATACACAAAGAGACCACTGTTAGACACAGCTGTCCTTTACCAAAAATCAGATAATCGAATTGGTTACACTAATGTGAGAAAGGTTGGACATCATGTGAAGGAAATGTAAAGGGCAATGAGATGGACGCATGCCAGGTGTGTGTGTGTGTGTGTGTGTGTGTGTGTGTGTGTGTGTGTGTGTGTGTGTGTGTGTGTGTGTGTGTGTGTGTACACACTGTATGTCAGTAAACCTGACACTTCAGGCTTTAATACTGCTACGATAGTGGCTTTGTGAGACTGTATGTAGGAACAGTGATGCTTTAAGCTAAATGCTAACGTCCACATGCCTACATGCTCACAATGACAATGCTCAGTGGCGCCGCAAAGGGGGGGACAGCCACCCTGATACAATCGCTGTCACCCCACTAGTCCCCGCCTCAACTACATGTAGTATGTTAGCATACTAACATGTGCTAATTAGCACTAAACACAAAGCACAGTTGAGACTGGTGGGGATGTCAGTGGTTTTGCAGGTATTTGACAATAGTCCAAAGTTTTCGGAGAAATAAAATGTTTGACTTGACCCTATAGGTGAAAAGTTAACAGCTCACCAAACTGTTGTCAAAACTCATCCTGAGGGGAACAGGGATGTCGGTATCAGATTTTATGATTAGCATGTACCTGCAAAAGAGGAAGCTGCAGTTTCAGGACCGCATTCCTAGGACCCTAGTTTTTCAGGTAGATGCTAGAATGCAGTTACCGAAGATAACTGGCATAACACAGTTATTTGAACCTTGCTACAACCCAACGTTGTAATGAATAAATATGAGGCCAAACGCAGCAATAATCTACTTTATAATTCATTATAGGTTACATGAAGACAGAACCCAAACCCTGTCTTTTAATCTAAACCTTACATTAACCCTTCATAGCTAGCCAGCTGCTAACTTAAAGGAGAACTCCGGCCAATTTTTACGTTAATCTTGCTAAATATAACTATGCGAGACCTGTCTATAGCAAAAACAGTTAGCGCAACAGCAGCTACCTAGACGGAGCTGCTGCTGGGACAAGAGAGCGTTCAGTCAGGCTTCAGTAATAATCATCATGCAGCAGTCCTGTGTGTATTTGGAGCATATATGATATATATCCATTTTGTGTGCGATCCATCTGGCGTTGGAGAGTAGTATTCTCTCTGTGGGGATCGTTGTGGTCGTTTTCCGACCGTCGGCCGTGCTTCTGCTTCCTGCCCGCCGTCCTCGCTTGCCGCGCCGACAACAATCGCGAGAGCGCCCGCTGGTTGTGTTTCCCCTCAAAAATAGGTAATTGAGCGCTGTAGTGGTTATGAGCATTTTATTGACTATGTAACTACATGGAAAAGGGCAGAATTATGCATGTGCCTTGTTCAGTAAAACACTAACAGACGGCTAGCGGCAGTCTCGTGCTGAAGTCCCGTGTGAATTCAGTTGTAGCAAGATAAATAACAGTGTAGCGTGAAGAGCGGAGGTGTTCACAAGGGAAGAAGCTTGGAGTAACGTAACTATGGAGAATATCGAAGATATTGAACATATGGAAGAGGCTTTTGAGTTTGATGGTCGTCCTTATTTATTCGAACCCGAGACGAAGAACTGGCCTCACAAGAGTTGGAAAGAACCAGACAGACAGACAGAGGGACAACAGGCAGATGAAGCAGCTGCTCCAAGATCACGCATTTCGGGCAACAGGTGGTGTTCGTGTGGGTGTTGTGCCGCGAAGGCATCCGGAGGACATCCTCCAGACCAGCGGGCGCTCTCGTGATTGTTGTCGGCAAAGAATACTACTCTCCAACGCCAGATGGATCGCACACAAAATGGATATACATCATATCCATATATATGCTACAAATACACACGGGACTGCTGCATGATGATTATTACTGAAGCCTGACTGAACACTCTCTCCTCCCAGACGACAGCTAGCTAGCTAGCAGCTAACAGGGTAGGTGAATGTTGAAAATGCATCTTGTTGTCATGTAAGGGCCCTGTTCATGTTACACAGACATTTTAATTGCATTTTGTGTCCTGTTAAGATACACAAAGGCACTATTTAGCTTATGCCCCCATAACTGCCGTTTAACTAAGTGGGAGCGGTGGGCATTAGCTGCAGCAGCTCCGTCTAGGTAGCTGCTGTTGCGCTAACTGTTTTTGCTATGGACAGGTCTCGCATAGTTATATTTAGCAAGATTAACGTAAAAATTGGCCGGAGTTCTCCTTTAAGTGATGGCACTTGCACAGTAGTTTCGTCTGGTAACTAGGGTTGTGAAAAAGCGGTCCTGCAGCTTTCTCTATTGCAGGAACGTATTATAGGATTTCATGCCAATATCCTTATCTGTTGTGATGACAGTGACACATTTCACACAAACAAAACAAAAAAGTCAACCTCATGGTGGCGCAAAAGGAAATGTCAGGGAGTCACCAAAGTCATTAGGACCCATATTCCAGTCCCACTAGCAGTGGACAGATCAACCAACTGGCATTGATAGACTGGCATTGCCTTTCCTAGTGCCACACAAGCAGCATGGATTTAGAGCTCTTGGCTCTAAAAACAAAGGTTACATAATCACATTTATCCACTATATTCTATATCTATTCATTGCTACCTAAATATATATGAGAGCACACCTACTTTAGCAGCTTCTGACAATTTTGAGTTTGTCATGCTGACTGTTTGTCGTTGGCTGATTTTAGTGCCTATATTCAACTCCTGACTGTGGTTTACTGTGCTTATGTGAACATACTTTGTTTCTGCTTATGTTTAAGTGGCATTTGTTTGTCAAGGCTAAATGCATGTTGTTTGCTAACATTGTATACATGTAAAACACCTTTTAGTATAATTTTTATCAGCATTGTTAGCTGCATATACACTTTATGTTCAGGTGCATGTTTTTTTTCTGTGCTCTTCATATGCTTCTAATTCTGTTTCACAGTATAACCCATCAAAGAACCAGTGCCTGGCATCACCATTCATGCTCTCTCTCTGTTCCTTCTCTATGAAGCCTCCTCCATATCAACAGGATGGCCCTTCTCGACTACCCTGTTCCAGAGTTGGATGCTACCTTGCAAGAGGTGAGCCGTGTCCTGCAGCTCACTTTAGGTCCAGACCTTTACCCAGAGTTCAAAAGTACGCTGGAACAGCAGAGGGAGATCCTTCAACAGGCCCAGCAAAAAGTGGCAGCCATTGCTTCAGGCCAAGAAAACTGGGTGACGGAGAAGTTCAAGAGAGGTCTTCTGTCTTGTGATGACCCCCTGCCCACCTCCACTGCCCTTCCTGTTGTTCTTCTTCCTTCCAAAGCAAAGAGAAGTACCCAACTGGGGAGGGCAGCCGCTCTGCTCTGGGCAGCAGCAAAGCTGTACAGTGAGCCCATGTTACTGGAAGGCAATGCGCCAATGGAGCGCACACAGCAGTCTGAGGTATTCGCTGCCAGTCGGATTCCTGGCAGGAGTCAAGATGAGATTAAGGTGAGATTATTGGCAGGGCACAACAGCTGGTAAGATTTATCAAAGCAAGATATAAGAGGAAGAGAAGTTAGAGGTTTTCAATTATCAATTTATCAGATCTGCTCTATTTCTAATCTGTAGCTTTGTTGTCTCCAGGTCTACCCAGATAGCCTACATGCCATCATCACCTGTGTTGGAGGAGTGTTCCCTGTTGACATACTGTGGCGTCCCAGCACTGATGGGCCAGTTTCTGCTCGACCGTTCATTGACATCTATAACCAGCTGGCTCAGGTGATGGATCAAGCCAGTGCAGGAAAACAGAATGATCCCTCTGCCATTTGCAGCCTCTCAGCTCTGGGGCGCAAAGTCTGGGCTGCCACCAGGGAAGAGATCCTGGGGCAAGGAGGGGCCGCAGCGACATCACTGGGGCTGATGGAGAGTGCCGTGCTGACACTCTGTCTGGAAGACTGCAACGCACCCTCTGAACTGGCTGATATTCTCAACGCAGTGAGGCTGGGAGGAGGAAGAAACAGTCCATATCTGAGATACTATGACAAGGTATTGGATAGAATCTGGATCAGATTCACACACAACACACACAAACACACACACACACACACACACGCACACACTCTCTCTCTCTCTCTCTCTGTCTCTCTCTTTCTCTCTCTCTCTCTCATACTGTTGAACTTTGCATTTATTAATAATAATATTGGCATAAAGCCCCAGAGTAGCAATATTTGGGAATTGTATTGCTGCCTTTACCAAAATGGTAGTGTGTCACAAATTGGTTCAATGTGCATTTAAACGTACAATATGTAACTTTCTGCCGCTAGGGGTCTCTCAACCAAAACAATGGATTGTAAACATGGACTTTTGATGACGTTGGTAAATTGTGTGGAATTATGGGAGTTGTACTTTTTAATGTTAAACACCTTCGCCGATTAGAATGCATCTTTTCACGGAGAAGTTTAGCCACCCATTCAAATGTATTCACTTTATTACACTTTATTCATGTCATTCTAATAACATAGCGGCATTTTCCCAACATAATTACGTTTTTCTTGATTCTATCTGTATTGGAATCTAACCAGTTAGCTAGCTAGTGAGCCAGCAAGCTAACGTTAGCCAGCAGCTAAACTCACAGTGACTATCACAATATATTTCACGTCACTGTCACCTTTTGGATAGTTTCACAGGGTTTGTTGTAACGCTAGCTAGCAACTCAACGAGGCTGAGAGACTGGTGTGGGTTGGGATTGCCGGGGGAATCTCCCGGGACGGTGAGCCGAGGACAACCAATGGCCGATGTTCAGCAGCAGGACATCTCCAAGCTGCCCGGAACGATCTCCCCCTTCACTTTTCTTTAATCTTAACTATTCGTTTTGGTGCTTGTCGGGTTAATTTAGCTAACTGTAAAGACAGCTAAACGCGAAGGGGTGAGAAATTCGGCAGGGAGGAGATTTTCGGCACAAACACTGGTAGCTAGCGCTAACGGAGACGCAGCTAACACTAGCTATGGATGGCCGCTGTTGCGACTCGGATCTGGGTCTGGGTCTGATATGGTCTGTTTCCCGACGCTTCATTAAACTGCCGTTAGTGTCGTAAGCACCCGGCACCGGAGTTAAGTGCTGTATAGTACTTATACTGTATGGATTGCTGTAATGTTGGCTGGCTGTGGGCTAAGCTACATGTCCTGGCTGTGTTGCAGCTGTCCCAGGCAGACAGACCGGGTGCTAGCTGGCTAAATTAGCATTAGATTAGTCGTCGATATATAGCTACAGCTAACGTTAACATTACTGGTAAACTCATTCGTGGGTTAGCCCAGCGCTGCTTTTATCCGTGGTGAAAACAATCATGCTACCAATAACTTTATCAGCATGTTGAACGATGTGGTAACCCTATAATGTTATCCACCAAGCATTAGCTAGCTAGCATTAAGTTAGCTACTTCTCAACCAACACATTGTAGTAACGTTAAACTGGATCGATATTGATATGTATCAATAAATAAGATAGCTGCTGTATTACTGTATTGCAAAGTGGCATGTTATCAATCACAAAATGATGCTGTGTGGCAGAAAAAGCAGTATTATGGTTAGGAGTATTTTTTTCTGTGACATTGTATGATTTACAATTACGCTCAAACGTATCATCTGGGCGCCGTGTTTTGAAGGAAGTTACGAGCAACTAGAGGGTGAAAGGTTATATGATGCCACTGACGGGCGACTAGGAAGGAAAGGAAACGTGCCGTGTCTGAAAATAAAATAACAGATTTCTCTGGGTTTGAAGTTTGGTGGAAACATTTGGGAGAGTGTAAAGTACACATCTCAAAAAATATATATAACATAGGTATGGTCGTTTTTAGACATTTTAATGCAGAAATGTTACATATTGTACCTTTAATATTTGTACCAGGCTAAATTCAACAATTTAATACATCAGTATGTTATCAGTGCTATTAGAGGTGGTCAGCAAATCACAAATTTGAAATAGACTAATAAAATAAAACAATATTTTGTTTTTCTATTTTTTGACAGGTGGTGAACCTGGTGGTGTTCAAGGACAGCACAGCTGGGATGGTGTTTGAGCACAGCGCTGTGGATGGGATGGTGGCTGGGCTTATGACTGAGCATGTGTACAATCTGTCTGAGACTGCTGACTTAAACCTAGTCCATACTGACACCGTAAATGTGAATGGGTCTGTCACAGTAAATAATGTTAATTGTGTTTGTCCAACTCCCCTAACATTCCCCTTGCAAGGAATAATTACCCCCAAGCTGAGCCGTGACTTGAAAGCAACACATCCAGTTCTCACTTTTGATGTGCCCTCCTATCCTGATGTCTTTTCTGCTCTCAGAGGGCAGAGAGGCCTGTATGATGCTTGGATCAACTTCTCTTTGCAGCTTTCCCTGAGGCAGACTCTTGGGGAATCTGCTTCCAATCACATGCTTGTCACACCTACCCATATGCGCCACTACAAACATGGCCGTTGTGATCCTACATACTCACTCACTATGCATTCTCAAAAGTTAGTAGGTGCCTTGACATCCTGTATTGGCCCAGATAACACAATCCAATACACTACTGACCTCCTACGCTTGTTCCATGTGGCATATTTGGAGCATAAGAGCCTCATCAGAAACACCAAAAGTGGTCAAGGCGTTGGTCCCCACCTAGCTGCCCTGCGCCGATTATTGCCATTTGACAACCCATTGAAGAAGTACCTGGACCCCTTTGGATGTCCATCTGTGTACCTCACAGGTACAGATCTGATGGAGGGCGTGGAGTGTGGAGTAGGGAATGTTTATGCCCAAGATCAGCTGGCTGTAACCTACCTTGGAAAAAGAGACAAGGTCCGCATTGTGCTTAATGGGAAGGGGAGCTTTGCTCTGGCACTGGAAAAGCTTCAAGAACTTCTGAAGATAAACCTGAAGTTAGTGATGCTTCTATCTGTTAGGTATGCCATTGCACACCAAATGGGAGCCCTGGAGCATCTACTGAATCAGGGTCAAACAGAGAAAATCAATGGAGAGACAAACCACTGTTCAGCAATCCCAAACAATGGCAAAACTACTGTCGACGCCACCTCTGGCATGAGCACAGACTACACTGTGATGATCCATGGTGGCGCTGGAGAGGAGATAATGCTGAACACCGAAGTGATTGGGGTTATTGAGTTTGCTCTACAGACCGCCTTAACCCTTGGATCCCAAGTGCTTCAACAAGGTGGAAGGAGTCTGGACGCAGTTCAGAAGTCAGTAGAAGCTCTGGAGGACTGCTTCCTGTTCAATGCAGGTAAAGGCTCAGTATTCAACAAAGATGGCAAAAATGAAATGGAAGCAACCATTGTGGATGGCAGTACAATGAGGTCAGGATCTGTTGCTTGTGTGCAAAATGTGAAGAACCCAATAAAAGCTGCCAGATGTGTCATGGAAAAGAGCTCACATTCACTCATAGTGGGAGATGGAGCTGAGGAGTTTCTGCAAGGGATGGAGGAGAAGCAGAAGCCTGTTGGGCCTGAGTATTTCTACACTGATATACGTCACAGACAGTTAGCTGCAAAGCTCACTGTAGGAAACACCTCAAAAAACAATCACCCTCAGACAGTTGGAGCTGTGGCCTTGGATCGTTGGCATGGGTTAGCTGCTGCATCATCCACAGGGGGGTTAGTTGGAAAGCTGAAAGGGCGAGTTGGGGATACAGCAGTAGTAGGGGCAGGAATATATGCTGATGACAAGTTAGCTATAACCTGCTCTGGAGATGGAGATGTATTCCTGAGGCAGACTGTTGCACAGAAAATAGCCAGTCTCTACCAACATAAAGGCTATAGCCTTAGGCAGGCATGTAGAGAAGTGATGGCTGAAAATCTAGATGGGGTCTGTGCAGGAATCATTGCTGTGGACACGAAAGGTGATGCTATCATTGAAACAAATGCTGGAGTGATGTTTGTGGCCTCAATGATAGGTGGCATTTCACGAGTAGAGGTCCTCAGGCCCCTGAAGAGCTTCTCTGATGTGATCTGGGAAACAGATGAGCTAGTTGCCTACCTAAATCCCAACCCCTGGATCCCTGGGTCAACCATTCTGACTAGAAAGACTCTTAGTGGGGCAAGCAGCATCTTCCAGTTGGCTCCACCTGATTTTGTGGCATTGCTACAAGGAGCAAGAGCTGTGTCAAGCTTGCTATGTGAGCGGCTGGGAGTGCAGCGCTGTGCCTTGGTTTTCAATCCGACCCCTGATCAGCCAGCACAAATCAGACTGCTCCCACTTCATGGTGTAGAGCCAAAGTGGCAGCCCCATCTTGCCAATGAAGAGGAATTCCACACTCACGATCCTGGCTACTGCACCTCAAAAAGTGGCCCCCGCTGGGATGATGAGGCACTGGCCCAGGTTCAAGCCAAGATTAGAAACGGACTGCCAACACCAAATGCACCTTCTTGCTTTGAGTTTTTTGGAGACGCTTCCAATGATAACCTGTTCAGTCGTATTGTACGTGGAGAGCAGCAACAATGGAGAGTGTGGGAAGACAATGAGCATGTTGCCTTCTTGACACCGTACCCAAACACTCCTGGACTAACTGTTGTGGTGCCACGCAAACAACTGTCCAGTGACATCTTCCAACTGGAGGAAGCTGACTACAACACACTGATCTTAGCCACTTATAAAGTTGCCCGACTTCTAAAAGAGGGAATGAGAGCTCGAGGTGTTGCGCTGATCTTTGAGGGCTTTGAGATTGACTATGCTCATGCCAAGCTAATCCCTCTGTTACCTTCACCAGATGGCACTAAGCCTTCTGAGCTGCAAACAGAATGCTACCAAAGCTACCCTGGATATGTGTCATCATTGGATGGCCCAGCTGCTGACCCGGAGGCCCTCAAAAAGATCCACTCAAAAATCACCCAGTGCAGGCCTCCTCATTCATGGCAAGAGCCTCAGTCTCACTCCACACTGGCCATCAAGAGCCAGTGGTATCGCAACCTGTTCCAGATTCAAAACACTCTCTTCCACAGCACAGTGGAATATTTCCACAGTTCCTGCCAATACTCCTACGCTTTAACCCCTCTCACCACAGACACCATCTCTTCGCCAATGGGCTTGGGATCTGACTCAGAACCAGTGTCTGTTAACTTGCTGGGCCAGGACATCTACCTGGCTGACTCAATGCAATTTGTACTTGAATACTTCCTTCGCTTCCAAGACAACCTGCCGGGGACGTACTACATATCGCCCAGCTTTAGAGGGGAAGATCCTGATGCCACACACTTGAATCAGTTCTACCACGTGGAGTGTGAACTGTTGGGTGACATGGACAATGCCATTTCCATAGCAGAGGGATACTTGGCTCATCTCACCAAGTCCATGTTGAAGAAACACTGTGATATGATCCTCAACACTGCCGGGACCCTTACACATGTCAAAGCCATGCTGAGTAAGCTGGATGGAAAAACCCCACTCCCAAGAGTCCCTCTAGACCAGGCCATTCCCATGATGCCATCTGCTGACTGCTTAGATTGGGTACAAGATGGCCAGCCACATTTTGGCAGAAAGCTTACACGCAAAGGAGAGCGTGTCTTGATTGAGAAATATGGTGGCGCTGTTTGGCTAACTGAGATGGACCATCTAGGAGTTCCCTTCTACCAGGCCTATGTGGAGGGAACTGGGCGGTGCAAAGCCAAAGCTGCTGACCTTCTCCTGGGGCTGGGTGAGACTGTGGGTCTCGGTGAACGTCATTCCACCCCTGAGATGGTACTGGAGGCCCTCAGACACCATGCAGTGCCAGAGGAGTCCTACAAATGGTACACTAACATGCGTCAAGTGAAACCACTCCTCACCAGTGGATGGGGCATGGGGACGGAGCGCTACTTGTGTTGGCTGCTTCAACATGATGACATCAGAGACATACATATCATTCCTAGGATGAAAGGAATGAAGTACATGCCCTGATGTACTCCACAGGTCTACAAGCCATTAGATGTGATATAATTGTAATAATGTAGCCACATATTATACAATATGGATTTTATACATAAGAATGCTTCAATAGTCCAGACTTTGGACTTTCATCCAGCTTTAAGTGTCCTATAATCCTTCGTTGTCAATGGCCAGAGAAAACTTACTACAACCCTTTAATCTACTTGTCCATTGTACCCTTCAAAGTATAATGTTTCTGAAAATGTGTGCTTTGGCACTGCAGCACCAACTGGAGGTGCCATTGCAGTAAATTAAATTGATGTAAAGGAAGTTGAATTTGAGGTTAGAGGAAGTAAATAATCAGTTGTTTGTTAAATGTTAACATTTAGAGATGGTTTCTTTTCTTGGTGGTAAAGCTATAGTGCCAATGTTAATGCAAAGTGAGAATACATAAATTGTGTAAGTACAACTTGAATTGTTTCAGCATATTCATTTCTTGGTGTAAGACTTAATAACTATTTAATAATTCAAGAGAATGGATACTTTTTTTCCAGACTATGTAAGACAACATGAAGGTGAACATGTGTTTAAGTCACTGGCCATAGATGTTTTATCATTATTTATGCAAGCAAATTATTAATATTGTTCTTCAATATGTTTTTATTTTATATCTATCATAGTCTTTGTATTACAGGATTTTTGTGAAAGTCATATGGATCGTCAAGCTCTTTTTAATAAACCAATAATTACTTCTGAAACAGATATCGGCACCATCTGGATGGAATAATGACTAGGTCAATGGGTCCTGTTCCCAGAAGCCTCTGATCAGACAGATAGGACCCTGTGCATAGAGACAAATAAAGCAGTGTATGCATACACATATGCATAAATGTAGCATTTTCAATTTTAGAGAATGAATGATAGAATAGAGTGTGATTGGTAAAGATATTTATCATGGTCTTTGGCCAACAGATTTCAAGGACAACAAGGTCATTATACAGTGTATACCAACTATTTAAAGAGTAACTTAACACCTCCTGAACATATGTTTTTTTGCTGACATCTAGTGGTTTAATTTCTTACCTTGCTGTAGTGATGTACAAGTGTACTCCAGGGCCCTATGACATCACAGCTGGGTGCAGTAACAGGTACACCAAAGCACACTTATTCTTTCTTTTTTTTGTTTCACTAAGGAAAGCACACTTGTGACCACACCCAACCACACCCATCAGTGTTACTGATGTGATCAGAGGTGAAACAGGTTTGAAATACTCAATCACAAAGGGCAGTGAAAAACATATTTTCTCTTTGCTACCTTAAGTTAGTCTTTAAAATGACAACAGACCTGATTGATCAATGTCAGTGTACAACAACTTATCAGTGTACCATGCATACCTGAGCAATGTGATGAAAGTGGCTGAACTCTGCATTGATCTGCAAAGCTGGGTCACCAGTTCTATCAACACTCTGACATTACAGGGAGTCAGTTTTCAATGTTCGAATGATGAATATATTTTGATGCAACTTAATAATAATTTGGATGTTTTTATTAAGGCTGTACAATCTCAGTGAAAATGGCTCAGTTCACCTTTGATGTGAAATAAACACCATAAGAGCCAACTCTGCAAATATGTTGATTTGCATGATTACTATTCACTGAAATGCATCAGAGTACACTGTCAGGAAGTATTTAATTAGGTGTATCAAACATTTCTAGTATAAATGACACTTTATTGACTATTTAGAAACACAATTGTGGTGTGCACAATTATACCACACACATTTGTCCTGTTAACCATTTACATCATTGGCATAGTGGAAGCAGAAACCACCTAATATGACATCTGAACAGAAACACCATCTGGCAACATTTGTGTGGTTAAAATAGAAAAAAAAAACAGTGCAGGATGCGCAGTTGTGTAGCACATCTCTTATAGATTGCAATGTGTTGTAATGATCTTGCTTTCCAGTGGGATAGAACCATAAATAACACTTTGGGAGAATTTTTTTTTTATCCTGGGCTGACTCTATCTTTTAAAAATGACATTACCCCTGTCAGTCTAGATTTTTTTTCCATCACTTTATATTTTTTATTGATACAAAAACCAGAAACAACACTATAAAAACTCAATGATAGAGACATACAAACTTCCAAAATTCTTGAATGCATCATGTAAGATCTATCACGTGTGGCAACTAAATCATAAACGAATAAGGTAATACCAAAGCATTTCTAATAAGACGGGCTTTGGTAATACTAAATAGAGTAAAACGTGATAATAACCCGGATGTAGTATGTGGGTAGTAGTATTTGTTTCCGTTTGTTGTCACTGTCGAATCTGACCCCCGGCTCGAGCAGAGCGCTGCCTCTGTCTGAAGACATATCTTTGCTCTAATTTCTGAAACGTAGGTTTGCGCGTGCTTTTTTTGCTGTCTGTACTTGTGTTTTTGCTTCCACTTTATCCTCCGCACATTTTTACGAGTGTGTGTCTTGTCAATAAGGCTGGCTAAAGGTAAGGTCAGCGCTTTTGTAGCCTAACGGCTAGTTCGCGTGTTAAGCTAACATGCTAGCTAGTCAAGAGTGAGCGAATGTGTGACTTTCCGTTGAGCCAGCCATTTTCTGAAGACAAATTAACCTCTGTAGATTGAAATGTTATTGTACAGTCGGTAGAGGCAATGGTCACATAACAGCCATTGGGAATGTAGGGAGACAGTGAGCCACGGTGTTAAAGCTAAGTGGTCACATTTGGATGGTTGCTAACCATAGCGAACGCTTATCACTGCAGCTGAGAGGCAGTAACGTTAATGTTGAGTGTGCCTGGATGTGTGCCACAGACGAAATATAAGCTGGCAGAGGAGCAGGTTGTTTTGACATCTAACGTTAGTATAAAGGTGGCGTGCTGTTAATGTGACTCTGATTTATGACCATACTCTTTGCAAGGCGGAGACGGATTGAACAAACATATGTGCTGCATTGGTCATGGATGCGCTGTGGGATGATGTTAGTTTTTTGCATCTCTAAATAATACTGTTATAACTCAGAACAGAGTGGTAACCAACCAAGAGTGGAAGGCAGGTAGCTTTCCCTGGGATCCTTTTGCATAATTTCTAAGTGCAATGCAGCAAACTATTGTTGTCTCTTTTTCCACCCATACTATCCGTGACTCTATCTTTCTACCAGTTGCATCCTTCCATGACCATTGATCCACCATGATGACCAGAAACTGTGCCCCACATGAGCTTTCTAATATTTTAGACATGGTTGCTTTGTAATCGAAATGCTCATTTCATAAAAAAAAAAATAATGATGCAATGTTGTTATCTAACGTCTGTCCCTTCATCACACAACTTCTGCTCTCCTTTTCCCAGGTGCCAGGGTGTCCCCCCTCTCCATGTGTGGTCCCTAATGGGCGGCTGGTCTCGCAGTGCCGTGCTGGAGCTGTACCGGGCGCTGCTCCGCGCAGGGCGTCAACTTCAGTACACTGACCGCAATTACTATTGTCGTGCCGTGGCTCGCGAGTTTCGCCGCTGCCAAGCCCTGACGGTACCTGAAGATAAGGAGGACGCACTGAAGAGGGGCCAGTTCTTCCTCAACAGCCGATTGGGTGGGCTTATGTAGGGGAACTGGTCACGGGTTAAAGGTCATCTGGAGGTTTATCTCCCAGGTGGGTTTTCATATAAGAAACTACTCTTTATGTCAGCAATGAAAATGTTTACATCTGATACATTCTTTGTGGGGAATGGTGGACTATTTAGTGTAGGATAAGGCAAAGATCACAGGTAATGAGTAAGACCATGTTGACTGTGGCTACTCAAAGATTTTCCTCCTATAATATTCAATCAGTGCCTCTGAGCTCAGCAAAAGAAAAAGCCGCTTTTCTGTCCTTATCCTCTTCCTGTCAGTGTCCTCCTGTCTTACTCTCTTTTATCTCCTATGTGTTCAGTGAAATGATGGCGGGGGTGAATGGAGACCGTAAAGGGAAGAAAGATGACAATGGGATTGGCACAGCCATTGACTTCATGCTTTCCAATGCTAAGCTTGTGCTGGGAGTGGGAGGAGCAGCCATGCTCGGCATTGCAACACTTGCTGTCAAAAGAGTAAGTGAGAAGCAATTGATCTCCCAACTGTTTATTTTCTTTACTACCATTTATGATGAAAGGGGGAAAAAAAACAATGCTCTTAGTTAGGCATACATGGCAGGGTGAACAATGTGCTCACAATTTTTTGTTGTGCAGATGTATGACCGTGCTATAAGTGCTCCCACCAGCCCCACCAATATGGAGCCGACTGGACAGAGAAGCTGGGAGGAGCCCGCCTGGATGGGTTCGTCACCACGGGTCCTGAACCATGACATGAAGTCCACAGTTAGCAGGTCTCTACAGTCTCTGCCTACTTCCTCACATGCTTTTGAACCAGGTTAGTGCCGTTTAAAAGTGAAGTTAAGTTTGTCCCACTTCATTGCCTCATGTCTTTTTTTCGTGTTATATAATGCAGTATTGACCAGCATATTTGTTGTTTAGACTTTCAGCCAGCTGTCATTTTATCTCTTAACAGACAGCCTATTTGGAGGATTCTTGCTCTTCCTTTACAGTGGGTGTTGGCTCTCTGTAGTGCAGTAGTTGGTCATCCAGCTGTTTTTATGTTAGTTTGATATGATGTAGTTGAACCTTTTTTTTAATGTTATAATGCCTCAGATACTGTAGAAGCACCTTAATTTGGTATTTGTAGATTAATATTTTGAAAAAACACCCAGGCCACTCCTGTTTTTTTAACTTTAACTTTTTTAACTTTCAATTGCTTCGAATCTCCCCAGACTGTCTGCGGAGGGCTGTGGGTCGAGTTGCTGTGGGAGGCAGCGGTGCCACTGAGTCAGACCGGCAGCGGGCCCGAATGCGTTTGTCCCTGCAGGAACATCTGTGGGAGTTCTACCAGAATAATGTGAACATCCCTACTGAGGAGCAGGCTGTGGCCAGGAGGGCTGCGCTGGACATCTGCGCCGAACTCCGAGTGTTCCTTCGTGCCAAACTGCCTGACATGCCGCTCAGAGAGATGTACCTGAGTGGCAGTCTGTATGATGACCTGCAGGTAAGAGGTTACTTACATTTGGTCCTACGTTAGACAAAATAGTCATAATTTGAGTTTAGAGCCAAATATAAAATGTTTCTCTCTCAACATAGTTAGTAGGACTGGGACAATATGCTTTTGTCCCGATTTTGATTCTTTCACTATACATGGGTGCCAAATAGATTTGTGTTGCGATTTTCAATTCTTGCAATTTTTTTTTTTTCTAACAAAAACAAGAATTGAATAAAACCCTTCTAGAGAAGATGTATCATACGGCATTTCTAAAAACTAATTGTTTTTTAAAGAATGCACATGTCAGCTGACATTCATTTCATTTGTAAAGAAGAACATAACATGTATTTTCTGCTTTCTGTCTGCTTTGCTAGAAACGGATATGATGTAGTTGCCGTCAGCGGTACCATATACTGTAAACAGAAAATATTTAGGTGAATCATTGGTAAAAAAGATAAATAAAAATAAAAAAATACAAATTCTAGGAAAAAGAACCGATTCTGAAAATTGTCGCAAAAAAATCCCCATACATACAATTTCTTTCCCCGCCCCTAATAGTTAGGTCATTTTGAGAAAAGAAAACCTGCCATGCCTTCTTCAGTTTTATCCCCTTCCTCCATCTTTTAGGTGGTGACAGCGGACCACGCCCAGCTCATGGTGCCTCTTATCTTGGAGAAGAACCTGTGGTCGTCCATCCCCGGGGAGGACACCATCATGAATGTCCCGGGTTTCTGGCTTGTCCGCAGGGAGAATTTGGAGTATTTCCCACGGAACAGCAGCTACTGGGACCGCTGCATGGTCGGAGGCTACCTCTCCCCTAAATCAGTCCTCGAGGTCTTTGACAAGCTTGTGGCTGGCTCCATCAACTGGCCAGCTATAGGAAGTGTCCTCGACTACATCATTCGTCCTGTGGTTCCCTCAGAAACACTGACCCTGGAGGTGCAGTACGAGACGGACCGAAAACTGTATGTGGACTTCCTACCGTTACTTGTGATGGAGGACGGAACCTCGCTGATCGCCAAACCACATCGACTTGCTGCAGAGCGCCACGAAAACCTGTGGCGGCAGAGCTTCCGTGTGGCTGAGACTGCGCGACTCAGGGCCCTGGACCAGGAGGACGGAGGCTGCCGGTGCTCTTGCCTAAAGCTGGCGAAGGCCGTGTGCAAGCTCAACCCTGCCCTTAACCGACTCAACGCCAGCCAGCTCACCAACACCATCTTGTTGCTGTGCGAAAAAGAAGGTGACTGGACCCGGGAAGCGCTGGCCGACCGGTTCCTACAGCTGCTACGAGCGCTAGTGGGACACCTAGAGGCTGGGAGGCTGCAATGTGCCCTCAGCCCTAAAGTTAACTTATTCTGTGAGCTGACTGAACAAGAAGTGGACGAGCTGGGATATACGCTGTACTGCGCCCTCTCAGATCCCGAGGAGCTGCTGAGAACTGCTGTGGCACAGCCGCCCCATCCCTGACAACCTTGTATAATAACATCATTAAACAGCAACATGGCATTCAAATTTCAACAACTGATTTTTGGGCAATGGTGACCTAGAGTCATGAGGTTCCTGGGGGGACTACTTCATGGAATGGTCCTCTGTCCTGAAACACTCAGCCTCTTCAGTCTTAAATGCCATCAGTAAGAAAATGGGATACGAAGAGTAGCAGTTACTTAGTATTGAGATCTGTATGAGTGTTGACATGAAAGCTGTATGTGTTGTGATCACGCAAAGTCCTATTGGAGTTCATGACTCTCACTAAAGCCATTGTATTAATGAAGTTAAGAGTAGACATGCTGTTAGGGAATATAGGGATTGTACTTTGCATTGGTTGATCATGTTAAAATGGAAGGGGAAGACCGTATGGTATGTTATTTTTAACTTGTTGGAGTTTTAAGACAGACATGTCCAATGCAGGTAAATGTATATTGTATACTCTGTTTTGAGTCCAAGCCACTGTGTCAAGGGACAGAGTGTAATGTTGATTGTGTGTATGCCAACCCAAAAGCTAATAAATTCATATTGTCCTAAGGAGACAAGCTGTCTTTTCATGCTCCTTTTTGTTAGTACATATAAAAAGTACTGCATGAAGGTTTTGTAAGAACTTCATTAATACAGTGGCTGCGGTCAAGATGTATGATGCTGTCCATGTTTCCAGGGATCTGTGAAAATGGACATTAGGCTGTGATTGGAATGTGTGCAGCTTTGCATGTGTTATACTTACCTAATCTAGAAGCAGTCTCTTTGTAATATTTCTAACTTGCACCATTCAACTATACATCTGAAAAGTTGAATATACATCCAAAAAGTGGAACTATACATCTGAAAAGTTGAATATACATCCAAAAAGTGGAACATACTACCATTTGAACAACACAGCGCCTCCATTTTCTCATACACGTATTTAGGCGAGAACGGAAACTGTTTCCATGTGACTGTCTAATACAGAGCTGCTCTTTGTTCTGAAAAGGAGGTTTCTTCTTCAGTCTCACCATTTGTTACATTGGTGCGCAGGTCTGATGTGCTTTATCACATTTTTTCCAACACAGTTTATTTTGCACTGTCAAAAATGTTAGGTTGGTCAAAAGGGTTTCTGTAGGACACTCAAAGTGCTTTTGTCTACTGGTTTTTGCTTTCATTTAAAATCCAATTTAGATCATCTTTCCTCTAGATAACTTTTTAATATTGACATGGGTTGTACTTGATCTACACCATTGGCTGAATACAACACACTGCTGAAAACATTGTACTAATGTTTGTCATTTGGTGAATTAGTCTCAGTATTAACTTCTGGCCTGACTGCAGTTAGAGCCTTGAGCCGGTCACCTCTGTAGTTTCAGTACTGTGTGTCTATGCACACCAGTCCACATTTAAGCCCTGATTACATTATAGGTGCCCAGTCTGTCTAGAATAGGTAGCCAGACATGGATTAGTGGAGTACATGAGGCCATGCTGTTGGTCAGTTCTGGCCCTGTACATGAACTGTACCAACAACACATCACCTGTACTACTGATCACTATTCACAGGCTGCTTCTGTCTGCCAGGACTACGTGTATATTAATTGATTACAGGTGCTTATCTCTTTTCGATCATGATCTGATGGAGAGGGATCTACTCACAGATCCTCAGTTATATAAAAGCAGCTTTGATAGCAGAGGTTCCTGATGCTAGATTAGCCTGCTAGTCACTGCAGGTGACAGCAGGTGGAGTCATTACAGCAATAGCTGCCAGACTGTCAAGTGGAGTTTGTGTCTTCTCTCTAAATGACATCCTAAAGTGATGTCCAAAATAATGAAATGCTTTTTGTTCTCACTTGTAGCCTTACAATGAAAAGGAAATGCAGTGATATGGAGCAAGTGTCCTCTCAATCCCCAGCCCACTGTTTGTATTGTGTACAATATGAAGGGTTGTTTAGTTCTCTTGTGCATTTAGTTAATCATCCAGGTAACGGAGAAACAGGTGAATATTTTTGTATTTAATGTAAATTTGTAACCAAAAAAAGAGCAGACTATTTATTTCCGTTCCATTCAACATGTAAAGTACCACTTATTGTGTTTAAGTCCTGGATGTACCGATATAAAAATGAAACCACAGTAGATCTTCTTTGTTTGCATATTAAGTCTTCCTTTGCAGACCTACTTTATGCCACCAATGACTGCTGTACTGAAGGAAGGGAAGTCACTGTGCCACCTTTGTAATGTTATTGTCAAACAAAAACCCAAAGTAGATCACTACCTCTACATTGTGGAGTTCATAATAGCCATATGCTTTGTTGCATGCTGTGTATTTTTGCAGTGGAGATGAACGTTGCAGCCTTTTGTATACTTCATTAAATGTTACAAATAACATTCTGTAGGTTTATTTTTCTTTGTTTTTCCAAGGGAACAGTGTGGAAAAACTTATTTTACACTCAATGGCAGATCACAATCACAAAAAATTATTTAAAGCTTTATTCAGTGAGTTTTGATAATACAATTAAAGGCATATTAAGAGAAGCATCCTGAGATACATTGGGAGCTGGGAATGTGCGTCGGTTGTTAGGAATGATTACATCAAAAAAAAAAAAAATTGCATTTCTTCCCAAACATTACACAAATTAAAAGGGCACAAACACTTTAAAATGCATAGCTCTGATTGAATCCTGCCATATCAAAAGGTGAAGCCTAAACTGAAAGCAGCTTCACAGACAAATGCAAGAAACTGAGTGCATCACTGCCTTTGTTCAGTGACACAAAACATCTCAACTATTACTATAGCATCAACACTTGTTCATCAGCAGCCACTTTCTCATGTAAACATTCTTAAGCAGATGTGAGATATTTATGTGGCAAGCCAGGTCTTGCAGTGATGTACAACAACCATTAAATGCTTTTGATTGCTGCAAATGAAATAACGCAACAATGATGATGAAATTAGGCTTTGCTTGGTGTGACATAAAAGTCAAAAAACCATTAGAACAGTGCAGCATATTTCACACAAGCAAGAGTTCAGTAATCTACTTGGCGGGGGCAAACCCCACACGATCAGCGTTTCTGTCGAACACCGTGTAGTACCTCCCGATGAATACATCTCCCAGGATCCACAGGGGCCCTGCGGGAGGCGGGATATCCATGGCCATGAAGCCTGACAGACAGATTGATCTACCCATCTGAGACTCCTGCATCAAAAGCAAAAACAAATCAGTTTTGCGAGCATACCTTCAAGACAGGGTCACACTTTTATCAAAGTTTTTTAAGACAGTACTCACATGCCTACATGTACAATGAAACAGTCATTTGTCACTTCAGTATGGAGAGTAGAAACAATTACAGCGACCAATATGTTGTTCATTGTACATGGGGAAATTATATTAAGACAGACTAAAAAAAAATGTCAACCTGTCCTTTAAACATTAGTATCTGCATCTATAGCAATATTCAAACTCAAAGTCTCATAAATACACCTGTAAAATATATTGCAAGCCAATGCAATGTTTTGTTCCAAAACTATCGCCATACAACAGGGAGACAGAGTATTAGAAACCTATCAGTATATGGCCGGGTTGGATCAGTGGTAGAGCAGGCGCACATATACTGAGAGGTTTATGCCTCGACGCAGAGGTCCAGGGTTCGAATCCGATGCATGTCTTCCCCCTCTCTCTCCCCCTTTCTCATCTAGCTGTCCGGTCAAAATTAAAAAGGCAGAAAAGTCCAAAAAATAATAATAATAAAAAATAAAATAAATAAATATGATGCAGATCAATACACCAACTCCACCAATCAAATGACCACACAGATAAATCAGCAAAAACGGAACATTTAAAACAGGGATAAGGCTCGCAATACTCTACAGTTGTTGTTTAAGTCGTAACTCGTAAATCGTATTTGTTGGGGACTACCTTTACAGCAGCCATGTTTATCAGTTAAGGGCCATGCCACACAATGCAATGGTGCGACTCATTGATGCATTTTATAATACAATAACAACTGAGCTCTACAGTACAGAGGAACAAGCTACATTGGGCATTCGCTGCCTAAACACACTATTATAAAAAAAAAAGGACCAATACATTGCTGGATTTGGTACTTTCATAGGATTTGTTAACAATAAGAAAATATATCCCCAGACTTATCCTTTACAAATGGTGGGGGTTATTGCAAGGCTATTGTATTGGATTACATTACATTCTAGATATATTACCATAATCTCTCCCAAAGACCGTCACGTGTACGTTTATTTACCTCTAAGACGACATACACTCCTTTTGAAGTGGTTTAAATAACTGGCAGTGACAAAATAAAAGTGAATGTTATCCATATGAAATGAGTGTTTCTACCTGCAAGACATAATCCTCTCCAGTAAGGTTAAACGTCTTCCCTCCAATGTTGAAGGAGATGGCGGGGAGGGATGGGATCCTCTTGCAGTCAATCAAGTACTAGAGGGGAAGGAGAGGAGACCATACTGAAATGATCTCAAGATCGAGACAATTCATCAAACCACAGCAGAGTCAAAGATGCAGCTTTTGGAGGTGTGCAATATTAAGAGTAAGTCTAGATATAACGTGACCTATGGCATTTAGTGGATGCCTTCACCATAAGCACTTTATATCTTAAGTGTTAATACACGTTTAGTGGGTGGGAGAAAAAAAAACAACCCAATCCTAGCGGTGTCATACTAAATGTCACAAAACATACTGACTGAAGCAGGATTTATGCTTCTGCTGGGCTCTACGCAGCGCTTACGCCATACCGTAGCCTACGTAAGTGGCCTGAAGTTTATACTTGTGCGCTGGTGTCTGCGTCGTTCTAGCGCATCTCTTTAAGAGAATAACAGACCCGGCAAGTGTGTATGCATGGGGAGTGTTTGGTAGAGCGATAGATGGGGATTAGCTTTCGGAGCGAGTACTGGAGGCGTAGAGGAAGAAACAACGCGTCTCCCCTGTGTTTTTGGACAACGGTGGGGAAGCTGTAGCAGGGAAAGTTAACCCTCTCCTTGATTTCATAATCTTTACAAAAAAAGTATAACCCGGAAATGAGTAGGGGAAATGCAACGCTACCAAGCCACGGCCAAGCCGACCAATCACAGTTGTTGCGGTCTGCGAAGCCGCAACATATAGTTAAATTGTTTTGGAGAGGTACACATCACGCTACAGCGTAGGGTCCGTATCAACACGTACCAACGGCGTGGATTTAACGCAGAAGCATAAATCCGACTTAAGTGTGACTAATAGTACGCATCAAATAAAACAGTCCACACCCTCCTACAACCGCGATGGCTGCAGCTGATTGGACGAACGTGTCACGTCTGTCTGCTCCCAGATTTCAAAACCGACCACATTGGCGGCTCGTTTGGAATACGATCTCTTATTTTATGAAAATAGTTCACCGAAACGTGTTTCTGAAAACATTTTAAGCGAGAAATAGGCCGTGCAGTTTATGAATCTGTCTTTATTTCAGATCGACAAAGGTCAGTTTAAAAGATTTTCGTCGGCTTCTGAGAGGAGTCGAGTCGAGCCGGCCGCTCCTCATTTGTATAAAGTTGGCTGGATTCAACTTTATGCAAATGAGGAGCGGGTGACTCAACACCCTGCTTCTCCAAAGTCCTCGCGACGCTACCAGAACGCATTGCCCAGCTGCTTCCATAGAAATGAATGGGAAGCGTGGAAATGACGCTGCCAATGGACACCGTATGGCGTCATGTCTTTTGTCAAATAGCTCTGCTGGATATGTGTCAGCTGTACCTCTCCCATCAGCAGGGGCAGAGCTCCGATGGCTTTGTGCAGCGCTCTGATTTCCTCCACAGGACCGACAATCAAGGACGTTCCCGTGTCGACAATAGCCTGGCAACCGGCCTTGCAGAGAGTCAGCTGGTTGCCAACATCAACTCTGCGGAGCAGGTTAGAGAGGAAGCAGCAGCAGGGAGAGGCAGAGAGACAAGAGGCATTATGTGCACTACCAGCTGTTAGAAAGGTGTTGTCGTGCTACTGTAGTGCAGCCTTTAACAACCAAGAAAACACTCATTTAAACAAGGTTATGATTTTAAGCAATCCAAAAGACACCATTTTTTATGAGTAATTAACTTTTTATGCATGCACCCGTGGCAGTAATGTATTATCATTACATTAAGGAATGTATGATTTGGGAATTGATCACACTTGGCATACTTTGTGTGAGGAGGCTCTGGGTGTCCAGAGGTAAAGATTAGATGAGGGCCTTGTGGATGTTCCCGACTCCCCGTGATAAAAATAGATAAAAATATGGGTTTTGACCCACATTGTTTATCTCCTCTCTCCCCCCTCCCTCAGGGGTTGTTCTATTACGTGAAGACTGACCAGAAGAACAAGTTTTCACACATCAGTGAGAACACTATTTTTAATTACCAGGTAAAAGGAATGCATTATACCATGAAGAACACTATTCTGTTTCCTGTTCCTTGTAACAATGTAGCCAAAATATAATTGTTTTACCCGCTCATCATGATCTGCCAGTAGGCCTTTCGTGTGACATTGACATAGTGCAGGTCTCCGGTGTAGTACTGGGGGTCTGTCCCACCCAGCATCAGCTCTCCTCCTACTGCTGCTTTGGGGTCTCTAACAGACAGGGTGGATGGAAGCATAACTCGCTGTGTTAAGAAGAAACGCCCAAATGTGCAAACTCATTCCACAACTGGGAAAACCCCACAGTTGCTTAATTAATAACTGGCAGTAGCAGAGAAAAACAAAGTAAAGACCAAGTTGATAAACCACAAAGTCTCTCTGACCAACGTTTAATACAGAAGGCAGTAACTCTCAAGCTGGCTGATTACAATATTTATAAAAATCAAAACCTTCCATACTTCCTGCTGTCAAACACCAACCTGCTTATGTAGAAAGAAAAAATATTCTGGGGCAGCAGCTTGGCAGCCATGGCTGTGTCAAACACCGGGGTGACATTAGCTACTGATATGGAGGGGTAGGCCATGCCCAAGACCCCATCGAACCGTGCCACTGCAAATGTGATGCCAGGCTGCTTCACCGCTTCACCAAACTGCTGGCCAGGAACAGGCAGACCTGCAACCTGCAAGCAGAAGAGAGATGTCAATGCGCTTAGAAAAAAAATAAGTCTCTAATGAAATGATAGGAATGGCGTGACCACCAAAACTGAGGAATGCAGTTAAACAAAAGTGGCTATGTGAGTGAGAGAGGGAATGTGAGTGAGTGTTTCTCAAACTCACAGAAACAGTGTCGCCGCTGATGTAGCCAGACAAACTGCCTCTGCCGTACCGGATGGAAAACTGTGTGCCGTTCTGGACGAATGTGCTCGACTTCTTCGAGTTGTAACGATGATGAAGCCCTAATGAGAGATGAGAGTTCCTGAATCCTTGTAATCTGAACATTTTCATTTTGATCGTTAGTTATTATACACCATGAACAGTTTGAAACAGAGCCAGGGGGTTTCAGTGTTGTAGTACTCAAACTCGGTCTTGGTCTAAAGATCGGTCTTAAAGGTGCTGTAGGTAGGATTGTGAAGATCCAGGACTTAGCCAAAACATTTGAACATCGACAACTTCTCAGCCCCTCCCCCCCTTTCCACTAAAGCCCAAAACGGTCTCCTAAGCCCCTCCACCCACAAGGGGGAATGAATGCGTGTGCATGAGCAGTGATTGACCCGCAGTTAGACACCCCCCTGGCCCTGATTGGTGCATCTGAACAGGGAGCGGTGGATTTTTGCAAATCACACTACAGGCTGGAGGTGGAGCCAGAGGAGCTGGATTTTTTAAATGACCTGCTTCATGTAGTTCTACTGGAACATAGGGTCAGTTTCAGCAAATATAACAGAAAGTTAGTTTTATAAGTCTTACCTACTGCACCTTTAAGACCCATTTTTGAAGGTCTCAGTCTCACCTCGGAATCAACCGCATTTTTTCTCGGTCTTGTCTCGGTCTCGGATAAAGAGGATTTTATTTAAAGTCCGGTCAAGACCACAACTGCAGGGATTTCGCGAAATTGCCTGTGCATTGTCTGATTTAGGCCTATGTGTTAAAACTTTGCAAATGCAACCAATAACTTGACTCATATCTAATTTGAAATAGGGTCAGTTTCAGCTACCGTAAAGCCCCCTCTCCCTGCCCCCTTTACACACACTTCCAAGAAACAGAGACAGGAGAAGAAGCTCTGGCTGTCTAACACAAAACTGGTCTTGGTCTTGACTCGGTCTCAAACCCTCAAAGTCTACACTCTGGTCTTGGCGATGACTTGGTCTCCGTTTAGGTGGTCTCGACTACAACACTAGGGGGTTTACACAGGCCCGCCTGGAATCTGATTGTTGTTTTTTGCTGGCTACCGACTTAGGTAGGAGACAGCCAGCTTGCAGGTAGCTAGTATCAGGTGTGGTGGGGGCATTTTACATGTTTGTGTTCAGGAGCTAATCTCTCATAAATGTCCATGGCTGTAGGCAATATGGAGTAACAAATACCAGCTATTTATTAATATTAAAATGTTTAAAGTTGTTTGACATTCAATTAATACATTCTTCTTTGAATCTTTTAAAAAAAAGGTCAAGGTTTGGTTTTACAGACTTTTTTTTTAAATTATTATTATTATTTTAAATAGGACAGTCCTTTGTGTAACTTGTCTTTTGAACGTCTGTCCTACTTACAATGTACTGCACATTGTATGTTATACATTGTATTGTACTTTGATTGCAATAATGCCAGAAAAAAAGAAAACTAACTTAACTGTACAAGTCAGCAGTTAAGTTAGATATACATTCCTGTGGATAAGTATTACTTAACAGTTAATGGTAATGACACTAAACAGCCCTAGGATACAGCTAAAGGTGTGCATGCATACTTCAGGTAAAAAGCAAAACTCTAAAAAGGAATAACAAAGAAGAAGTGTGATATTTTAGTCACTGCTGCTTGGTAAATACAGCAACCATCTTCCAGGAAGTAGCCAATAGACACCCATATAGAGCATGCTGAATGAGTCAGTTCCCCATACTCACAGCAGGCCAGGTCGAGGAAGGAGCAGTGAATGGAGGGGACCCAGAGGTTGGAGGAGCCGGTGTCAAACAGCACAGTGAAGTCCTGTGGAGGGGTGCCAATGCTGATCATCCCATAGTACTGGGCCTGAGGAGACAATACATAACACTGAGATCTGCTGGGAAACATATGGGACTAATAACATATATAAGTGAAAAAGGCTTAAAATACAGGAAGAAATGCAGAGCCTTTTCTGATTCCAACCTTATTCCAATTATTTAAAGTGGCAAAAAAGAAAAAAGAAATGTCAACTAGGGCATGGGAATATATCAATTTTATATCGACATCAATATGTGAGTCTAGAGATCGTCTTACATTTTGGATATCGTAACATCGTGATAGGATACGAGTGTCTTTTCCTGGTTTTAAAGGCTGCATTGCAGTAAAGGGAAGTCATTTTCTGAACTTACCAGACTTTCGAAAATATTGTGATATTTGATTTTCTCCATATCGCCCAGCTCTAAGCTCTAATGTCAACCCATGATATCATGGGTGCCCAAGTATAATATTTACTTATTTCCCTCCTGTTTCTTACTGGCAATACTGCTCAAATGTTGAACTTTGTTTCACCCACATTGCCTTGTGTAGCTAGTGAACTATTGGATGAAGTGAAGAAGTGTGATGTGATGTAGGCCTACATTTTATATATTTGGGGTTATAAGAAGCTGGCTCCCTCCAATAAGGCTGCACTCACACACTTATATTAACCTCAGTGTTGCTGCTGACATCAGAGGGAGAGGGTGACTCAATTTCTTGTAATTTTGTTAATTCTATTGTATTGTTATACTGTATACTTAACAGCATTTTTATATATATTTCTTACTGTTAAGTGAGTGTTGTGCTTTGAGAGCAAAGATTAACGGAGTCAAATTCCTTGTTTGTTTACGCAAACCTGCCAATAAAGCTGATTTTGATTCTGAATTGTCATTCTGGGTTTAACTGCTAAATGAAGTATACTGTGTAGTATCCATACATCCATGAAGTTGGTCAGTCTCTCTACGGGCACGTTGGGGGAGGGAGAGCTGTCCGGTGCTCCGGTGCTCCTCGCTAAAGCCTGAAGCTCCTCCAGAGATATCCCATTGTCGCTCATCAGGCGGCGTAGGCTTCTGGTTTTATGAAGGGGCACTCTGAAATGAGGAAACATTGAATTAAATGTCATGGGCTCAACAATGCTCGTGCGCCTTGCACTCGAAAAAAAAGCTTCCTGGTACAGAGTGCTCGCGTCTACTTTGATGCAAATGATGTGACTGTAGCCTACAAACTGTTAAGCTATCTGAGGCCAAGCGCAAGTGAACCGGTGTCACTACAGGTAAACACTTTCACTGGAAACACGTGCACATACCAGAACAAAATAAGGGAGTTAACACACGCGCGCATACATTGACTGCAATCAATCAAGCCAATTGTCTGTTGCAATGAAGTGATATATTTAGGCTGAAATGTAATATTAGCTCATATATAGTTGCCAAAATACCAGCGTACAGTGTTTACCTGAAGATGGCGGCGCTTTGTGTTATCAGCAGCGCCCCGATGATACAAAAACACAGCTGTGTCATTTCTGTCCTCGTAAAAATAACTCACACTTTGGAATTGTTTCCGCAACTAACGAGCGCACAAACACAGTCCACTATTTCAACTGACGCAGAAAGCGATTCGGCAATGTCCGCATTTACTCGGTTTTCCCCGTCATGTGACTCAGTGATTGGAGGGAAAATAACCACTAAGGTGTTCTTATTGGTGGATGAGGATGGCCATCATCCCGCACAAACCGGTGCATAAGGTCTCTGCAGGGTCACGAGTTGAAGGCTGTTGTGACTGTGAAATGCGAATGATAGGGCACGCATTGTGTTCATGTTTGAAACTCCAGCTGAGAACACGTTTCATATAATAGAAAACATTCTTTTAACAGATTACTGAATACATTTGTATACGGATAATCTATAAACATAACCACACAGACTAACATTTACAGATGTTCAGTAATCATACATAGGCCTTTGTCAGTATGCTTTTAGCCTCAGCTCGGCTTAATCAAATATTGCAATTTCGGTGAAGAATTACTTGCATTTGGGAAGCCTAATGAATGACAATGCCACTACACTCAAACAAATGAAAGAGGTACTTCAGTGGTTTAGGATTGTAATTCCATTATATCAAAAATAGTGATCAACACTTTTAGTATCTAACATGGGTCAAGCTTAAAACAACAACAACAGGATCCTACACTTCCCATAATGCAACCCAGTAGCATCTTTTGTTAGGCCATCCCTGTCTGGTCAATGCACATGTCTTTCAAACTCCATGTCGCCGATTTGCTTTCTGTTAAAGAGGCCAATGATTTACATGAGAAGATTTATACCAATCTCTCATGCAAGAGTGGTTTCAATCTTCTCATTTAACTCTCGACAAGAAAGTGAGTGGGCATATTTCCCAAAATGTTGAACTACAGTATTCTTTTTAAGATCAGACAAAAATATGCCATGGGCTAGAATCACTAACTCAAGCACTCAGAAGTAACAACATACAGTTATAAATGATAAATGAAGAGTTTCAAATCCAAACCACAGCAAATACAAATTCGATGAGTCATCCAAGCTATAGGCTACCATTGAGCAAGCTGCCCTTCCTGACACAGTCCTGAATGACAAGGCTTGAAAGCATTCACAGAAACAATCACAAAGCAGACACTCACTTGGCCTGTTGGACGAGCTTTGGATGGAATCCCTAACGCAGTAAACACATATTTACTGATGCATGCACAAAAAAATACACACACACACACGGTCCATCACTACAAATCCAACTTTGAGCTGTTGACAATAAGAAAAGCAGGTCCCCAACAAGCTAAACGTTCAACTTTAGGGTTAAGACTTGATGTTTCAGTCTCTTATTTTCTTATGTTAAACAGCTATTTTGTATACAAAATATTTGTTTCTGAATTTATTGTTTATTCCATTTGTTCATGTATGCACCAACCACCAAGGCAAATTCTTTGTAAGTGTTAGTTGGCAAAAAAAAAATCCTTTTCTGATTCTGACACTTTCCACCTGTTAATGGAAGTTTTGCCAAACGAGGATCCACACCCACACATTCTTCTCTCTGTGGTTACGCTTCAGGGAGATCACACCTATTTAGACCTGACGACAGAGACAGAGGCATTTATGTTATCTGTGGCCTGGCGAAAGTACAGGCATGTAAACACACAGGAGAATCGAAGCCATTTCCTACACTTGCTCCATAAATAAAGGATGAAACGGAATAATAAAACAGAGAGGACTGATAACTGATGAAGTGGAACATGACGGTAAGAATCAGCTCTTTCTGTTCTGTTGTACATAAATAGTCAATTGTGTCAAATATGTTTTGGAAAAGCATTGAGCCTAAAGGATACATGACAGAGAGAAACTCTAATTTAAGCCTCACATGTGAGATGCATGTAGTGGTGAAATGGAAGTTAATTTACTTAAGTACTGTACAGTTTTGTGGTACTTCAACTTACTATTAGTAGTAGTATTTCCATTTCATGCTATGCTATGCTTCTACTCCACTACATGTTGGAAGCCAATGTTGAACTGTTTTACTCTAATCTGACAACAATAATTAGTTTGCAGGTTCAGATTATTAAGGATATTACATATAGGGTAACGGGTAATTTCAATTTCTTTTAGTTCTTTAAGTATATTTTGAGGCTAATACTTTTGAACTTACCTAGTAAGGTTTTAAATGCAGGACTTTTAATGTAACAAAGTATTTCACACTGTGGTATAGCTCCTTTTAATTAAGTTAAAGATCAATTAGCCAGTAAGATCGACCGCAACCTTGTCCAACCTATGAGTCAATGTGGGAATCCAGTTTAACATAAGAAACCAGTGTTGTGAATGTGTGAATACAGCAGTGCATGGTGGTGTGATTAAAAGGCCTCAGACATCTTGCAGTAGTCACACTGCTCAAACAACTGTCCAACTATTGTACAAATAAATTGCTTTTAATAGGCTACAACGCAAAACCCAACACAATTTGAGTCTACTGAAATATGAAGACGTCAACGAGAGGCACTAATTATATTGCCGGTGGATTTCCCTGTGTTGCATGTGTGTGGTACATTCACATCAGTAAGGCTAAAATTGTTAAACAATTCTTATCTCACCTCGACTGGTTTCTCATGCGATTTCCTCAGTGTATTCCAATCATATTTTATTGTTTGGTTGGTAAACTGTGCTTAAATGTCATCACATGGTTGCATGTTGCATAACCAGTTAACTTGTCTTTCAATTCAAGTTGAGCTTTGATACCTTGAACCTTTTTATACTGTTGGTTATTTTGTATTGTATATTGTGTATTGTTTGTGTATATTATCTCGTTGATTTTTGTTTTGTTTTGTTTTTTTGGAGCTTGTTAAGCACTTTGGTCAACTCCTGTGACCTCTCACCTCAAGATATGTGAATGATATGGGTACCTACGAGTTTCCCCTTCACAGACATGCCCATTTTATGCTAATCCCATGCAGTTTGGGGCAATAACCATGCAGTTTTTCACATTCAGTATAAATGTGTTATTTTCGCCTATTCTAAAATGGTGAATTTGAATATTTAGTGGGGTCCCTAAACAGTCTTGGAGTTGCATACATTTAGTATGATTGGAAATCTGAGACTCTTGTTGGTTCTGGCTGTGTCTTAAAGAGGGTCCCTTTGTCAAAACCTATTCTTCATTATGCTCATATTTTGCAGATTGCTAAATTAATGTGTTTTTAATGGAATTACTATACAGCAAACCTAAGGTCAGGCATGGGTATACCGTAGACCAGGGTCAGCAGCCTTAGGCACGCGGGCCACCATTGGCACACGGTAGTTCAACCAATGGCAGAAGAGTTTTTTAGAAATGTTCCAATCCGCGTGCCAAATGACTTTCACATTTATTTACGGTAGTTTGAATGACTTTTTCTCCCTCCGCATTCTGCAAACACCCGCCTTACATTGCCTCTGATTGGCTAGTACTCGTTGCCTTTTTCACAGAATACAGCACAAAGGACAAAAATAACACTGCCAGAGTGGGCTGGGTAGATGATGGCAGGTTTAATGTTGATTTGGCACACTAATTAACAAGAACATTTTAAAATGGCACTTCATATTAAAAAGGTTGCAGACCCCAACCATATACAATATAACTAAATATTAAGAGAGGCAGAGCAGCTCGTTTTTGCCCCGAGGAACCCTTATTTATACATCCTCGATGGCATTTCTTACAACTGCTGATTTAGCACGATCAGAATCCGAAACCCATAAATTAAATCAGGGATACAGTATGTGTGGTAATTATTGACTCAAATGTGTTGAGGGGTTTTAGTTGCTGAATGGCAGGCAGATATACAGTTGATGTTTGTGAGCGATAATACCTCTCCACCCCTGCTTTCTTGAGAAAAAAGGGTTCCAGGATGCTGATACTCCCATGTTAACAGATAACAAGAACATTCCTGCTACATGTTTTTATGTAATCATGAAGTGCACGGGTAGCAGTTATAAAAAAAAATAGTTTGTCAGCCTTTGCTCTTAACTAAGTAGTTATAATATTAGACAGTTAATTTGTGTCACTATTTAACCCCATAGGCACTCAACCCCCCCATGACAAAGTACTTGATGAATTCCACTAGCTCCCATGACGTCCACGAAGACATGGATGCGCCAAAGGTAAACATGAGGATCAGCTAATTGTGGTCTATTTTTGAATGCATGAATGTTTTTTGTTGTGTCTGCTGGTATTTACATGTTGTGTTTTTTTGTCAGCCTGCTGTCACAGATGGATGCCAGTCAGAGGTTGAAGCCAAGCCTGTACCTCGTCCCAGATCTGGACGATTCCAGTCCCAGTGTAACAATAACAACATTGTTTACTCTGCAGACACAACTAGCAATACAACCAATGCAGTGGTGAGTGGTGATATTGTCTCTATAAAATCAACTCATTATAGCACGTATTAATTTAGTAGCATGTATTTATTTTTTATGTCCTTCTGGCATCAGGATTCCCAACTCAGTGAATATCCTGCAGACTATAAGACATCTCGCCCTGTTCGTCCTCCTCCCAGACCACCACTGAGCAAATGTATGACCGCCATTAAACTCAAAGCAGCAGTCGAAGAAGATTATCACTGTATAAGTTCAAACTCTGAGCCAACTGTGAGTTTTTTTTAAAAATATTTTTATGATATGTAAATACAAGCTTTTATTTACTTCTGAAAAGATTGCCCAATGTGTAATATTAGCAAAAATAGTCTTGCATTGCCAGACCTTCCTCCACAGTGCTGCGGAGGAGGGTCTAGCTAGTCCACACAGCATTTCTGGATGGGAGAAGAATGTGCTCTGGTTAATTGGCATTTCCTTAAACCAATCACAATCGTCATGGGTGGCGCTAAGCGCCGGGCAGAGCCACGGTGCCGCTGTAAAATAGCCTCGGGAAGGAACTTGTCTTGGTGGAACGTGTACTTTCAAAGGTTGTTTTAGTCGTGCAAGACAAAACTCAGATTGGACGGATAGTCTAGCTAGGTGTCTGGATTTACCCTGCAGAGATCTGAGGAGCAGTTAACCATAATCCACCGGAATTTAGAATTACAACACAAAAATCCATGGACATCGGACATCCGGCCGAAAAGAAAGACATCTGGCGGACCTTCCGGTGGCACCGGAGTAATCTCGGAAGTGGAACGTCGTGGATATAGACTACTAGAAATATGACTCACCTTAAACGAACAGTTTGACATTCTGGGAAGTATGAGCTTTCTCGATGAAAAGATCAATACCACTCTGCACTCCTGAGGTCTTTTTGTCACTGTGAGGTTGGTAGAAAGGCAATCATCGGAGACAACAGGAAGTCTGGCCAAGAAATCATTACACCCTTCAGGGTTTTGCATGAAACAAAAGACATACAATATGTTCATAGTGAGCTTTGGAGGTGCTGGTAAACAGGCTAGCAGTTTCCTCTAACCGATAGATATGAGAGTGGTATAACCAACTCGTTATTGTCGGCTATTGGCTGGAACACTGTTTGTTATGGTTCGTGGTGCAGGTTGGCACAGTTTGTTTTTGTTGCCGTTTGTGGAGCCTGGGCTGTCTACAGAGACTGCATTTTTTTTTACAGTGTGTTCAGGGGACAGGCAGCTAGTGGATAGTGAGGAGATGTTTGCTATATGTGACAAAAAATGTTGTAGCCTAAAAAACGCATGACATCACTTAGAGCACCTTTAATCTTCTCATCCAACTCTCTGCAAGAACGTTTCCTTTACAATGTTGCTCACATTATTACATGTTTTTTAAATAATGACTACGGACTATAATGATGATTTTGGATACAACTAAACACTATATATAACCTATATCAATTTACTTTCCAAACATTGTGTGTTTCATTATTAACACTAAATGATACTAGGAGCAACTAGAGCGACTATATAGCTTACTTACTTATTCTTATTTTCTCTGCAAGCCTCCAGCTGTTACTCCTAAAGAAATACAATCTCCTCCTCCGCCGCCTCGGCCTGAACGGCGCCCTTCTCCCTCCAGCTTTTATGGACCACATTCTACAATGGGACTAAAATCTGAGGTAAGGGCTAACATGTTTTACCGCATCCCAACCTTTCTGCAACACGTTAGACTTCTTTAAGAAGCATCTGACGGTGATGGACAGTCATTTTTGAGTTTTCCCCAAAAACTGCATTGGGTATATATTCTTTTATTATTTAACCCTCCTGCTGTTCTCGGGTCAAATTTGACCCATTTTCAAAGTTTCTGTATCAGAAATATAGGTTACTTAAAACCAAATTGCTAAATAAAAAAACACTTTTTGCAAGTAGGCCTACAATGAAGGATCAGATCATTACTCTCATTGAATTGTGGGGGTTTTATTCAACTTTATAGCATTTGAAAATAAATTGAAATGGTTTCAAATCAGTTTCTTGACTAAACGTTGACATACCAGTCTGTGATCCACTCAACATCCTCTGATTTTAATTGTTAGTCAAAATAATTCATAATTTGTGCTTTTTTAAACTCAGAAAGTAGGTAGGTAGGCTATAAATTAATATTAATGAGGTTTATTGACCATGAATTCCAGAAATAAGTGTAACACTAGTGGTAATAGGTTGGAATGAAGTTGGCTAAGAAGATGTAACACAGAATGTGGTGATCATTTATACTTTACAGACAAAACATAAGGCGGACAACACAAGGCTTAGTGTTCCTGATGATACATACATACTCTTTCGTAAAGCTTTAGTGCGTAGTTTCTGTCGCCCCAATGAGGAATTCTAAGTATTGATAACAAAACTGTTGGCGCGTCCACATGATAAAAGCCTTCCGTGATCGCGCTCCACCCCCACCCCTCCCCCACGCAGTTGCTGGTAGCCAGAGCTACACTGAGGATTAAAAAACATGATGGGCTCTTCAGAAGAGGTAATTATCTTCACTCGAGTTACTGCGATAGAAAGTTGCCAGATGACCCCATTTCCTGAACATAGCCATACTGAGAAATCCAGAGAGAGTTGTGTGGAGCTGATAGTCTTAATTAGCTTTGGAGCATCTCATTTAGCAATGGCTTGAATGTAACGGACGTTAATTAATATAAAAAGGTACGCACTAAAGCTTTAAGTAGGGGAGACCGGGAATAGTTGTAACACTACACGTTTAATTTCTCCAATGAGGGACACGTTTTAATCCCACTGAATCACTCTGAACATGCTAGTCCCTACACGTGAAGAACCAGCCACCTGCGACAGACACTGCACATTTTAGAAAGAAAACAATCTTAAGGTAGCAAAGTATTTATTTATTTTTACCTTAATGTCAGCTTTGTAGTTAAACTCAACAAACTTAAATTATGTTTATTGTGTGTCAATATGGATATCTTTCATGCAGGTTGTTAGTGCTAATGTTTTAGCTGTTAGCTGTAAATGAAGCTAATTCATGACAACAACAGTCTGGGTTAGTTGCGGTTACGAAATGTTACAACCTACCCCAAGCAACATTTTGGTTGTATTTATGTTTTTTAATTTAAATTTCGGTCTTGTAAAAGAGAGACTGACCGAAGAGTGCCTTTCAACACACACACACACACACACACACACACACACACACACACACACACACACACACACACACACACACACACACACACACACACACACACACACACACACACATGTTAAAAAGTCACACACACAAAAATATGTTAAAAAGTCCTTTAAGTGTTGAATAAACGGTTCAATATCGAGTTGTCATAATCCTAATTTCATGATGTTACATTCCAGCCCAGTGTATATCATAATGTTACATTTCACCCCATGGTACAATTAACCTGGACAATGTGGTACATTGTAACATTTTCCTCCTTGCGTTTGAGAGTAAACCATGCACTTTCTGTTAGGGTTGCAGGTATAACAGCTACACCATTTAATAGCAGACGCATGTAATTAGTTTGTATCAAATTTCGAACCCACTGGCTTAAAAGAGCTCCAAGATACAGACAGAAATGTCAAAAATGTTACAGCTATCCCTGGTCTCCCCTAACATTTTCAATGCAGGACTTTTACTTGTAACAGAGTATGTTTACAGTGGTCTAGTAGTGCTTTTACTTACTGTAAGTAAAGGATTTGAATACTTTTTTCACCACTGTCTTGGATAGAGCTACACTGATGAGAGTCAGCAATCCAGATATTACTACGTCAGCTTTATGCAAGAATCTCCGGCCTCAGCTGCTTCTGAAGAAGAGGTGAACCCCTGCGGGACTTTTAATACAACAGTAAACTGCAAGCTAAAAGTTTGGCATTATGGACTCTGTGTTTTCTGTGTATTGGGGGTAATAAATACATATACAAACTAAACAATAAACAGGATAAAAGTTCAGCAAGTTGTTCAAAAAGAAATGTTGGAATACAATCTGCATTATGCAACCATAATGGGAATGTCTTTCTAATTTCAGGCCACAGATGGCACTGACAGACCTGCAGTCCCGGTTCGGTTCAGGAAGTCCCCTCTCCTCAGCTCTGCCTCGTTGTGTGAAACCTCGCCTTTACAGGTATGTCAGCTACTGCATAATACCGATGATGAACCATATTGGCCAGGTGCAAAAAAAAACGCAACAAAAGGAGCAGAAACACATGCTCTGTTTTTCATACTGTCGTCATGGAAAATCCGATGCGTATGGCTTCACTTTTTTTTTTTTGCTGCATTTTCCACTGTTCAGTCAGTGTGAAATGCAGAGTAGGGCCGGCCCAAGTGCTGTTTGTGCTCTTAACAGAACGTGACATCCACCTTTGGTGCACCAAGGTGATTCAACAGCAGCCATTATGCCTCGGAGAAACTGACACTATTGCATATAAAGAGTTTCCTAGATCTGTTGGAATACAAAAATATGTTTTGGTTATATTCATGATATGCATGATGCAACCACAATGGGAATGTATTTGTATTTTCAGGCCGCAGACCGAACTGACAGACCTGCAGTCCCGCCTCGACTCAGGCAGTCCTCCCTCCCCTGCTCTGTCACCTTGTGTGAAACCTCGCCTTTACAGGTATGTCAGCTACTGCAGACTAAGGGCTCCTGTACACTGCCTGCGTGGCGGCTGCGTAGCGTTTTCTATGTCTTTGCACACCAGAAACGTGTCTGACGTGGCGCTGCTGCTGCTGCTGCTGCTGCTGCTAACCTTGTCTGTACACATGTAGGTTTCCCATTGATAAAATTAAATAATAGCGTGTTCTTCAACTTTATTTTGTCAATATTTTTGTTTGCACATTTGTTTGAACATATTTCGATATATATTTTTATATTTCAATTCCCTTTCCTGAGATAATAAAGTGTATGTTATTGTTTTATCAGAATCCAATTGAAATTTAAAAATAAATGTATATCTGCATTTATGTCAAAAGCTAGAGACTTTCAAGCATCAAAATGTCATTTATTAAATGTATTGGTGTCAAAATGACATATAAACTTCTTTTCTTTTCGTATTCTATTTTGCCTGGAAATGCTTCCAACACACTTGCGCGTCGCATGAAAAATAGGCGTCGGTCCTATTTCTAGCATGCACGAGTTTTTGGCCCGGCTCGTAGCCGCGCCTGAGACGTGTGTCTCGTAGGCAGTGTGCGAGCTCTAACCTGTTAACATGGGAGCCGAAATAAAAAAAACGGACACGCCACGCAGCTGACATGCTCACGCCACGCAGGCAGTGTGCAGGAGCCCAAAAGGTGATGAACCATGTTGGCCAGATGCAAAAAAACAGCAACAAAAGGAGCAGAAACACATGCTCTGTTTTTCATGCTGTCGTCATAGAAAATCAAATGCGTATGGCTTCACTTTTTTTGCTGCATTTTCCACTGTTCAGTCAGTGTGAAATGCAGAGTAGGGCCGGCCCAAGTGCTGTTTGTACTCTTAACAGAACGTGACATCCACCTTTGGTGCACCAAGGTGATTCAACAGCAGCCATTATGCCTCGGAGAAAATTGAGACAATTATATAAAGAGTTCCCTAGATCTTTAAGTGGGTCAAGTGCTCTGATTATCCACTCAACAAAGAGATTCTCCTCCTATAATGACATAACCTTCCTATTCAGTTGTTCGTGGAATATTACTTACTTAACCCTCTCCGTCCCCCTTTTGACATAAAGGCCACACAGTAAGGTCTCATGAACACAAGTGTAAATCTCATGGTAACCTTAAGGCCGCTGACACACCGGGCCGATTATCGGCCGTGGGACAGTCTGGCGAGGTCAGTGACTCGAGTCTGTTCGGTGTGTTCCGTGCCGTCGTCCGTCGGAGGAGCTGTCGGCCTTCATTTTGGCCAACCCCCGCGTGTTCAGTTCGAGACAAGGCCGTTCGGACTAAGCCGGAAATGGCGAGCAGGCAGCCTCTCAAAATCTGACGAAAATCTTTTAAACTGACCTTTGTCGATCTGAAATGAAGACAGATTCAGCAACTGCGTGGCCTATTTCTCGCTTAAAATGTTTTCAGAAATGCGTTTTGGTGAACTATTTTAGTAGAATATGAGATTGTTTTCTGAATGAGCCGCCACTGCAAAATCCAGGTAGACCCACGTGACGTGTTTGTCCAATCAGCTGCCGGTTTTCATTTTTTTTGGGCGACAATACAGAGTAGCGTCGCCTGCTGTTATGGAGACGTATTATGTCTCTATAACCGCGTCGCTTCGGTGTGTTCCGAGGCACTTTTTGGACCTCGGGGAGCCAACTGATCAGTCCAACTGCCTTTTCTGCCAACGGTCGGCCGTCTGGTTAGTGTGTCTTCACCAAAAAGTCAGCAGGATTCATACTCTGGCCTAAATCTGTATGTCTTGTGTAAGGAAAACATAAAACCATTAATTTATACTCAAATGTATATTTGTGCAGTACAGTCAATTAACAACTTCATTTTCTTTGTCTATTACAGACCAAACCTCCACCGCCTTCATTCAGCCCTCCATCCCCACCTTCAAAAGGAAAAGCATTGGAGTCGGTGTACAGTGAGATACAGGATCCTTCCTACCTGTACGTACTGCCAGATGATGTAGATCTGAAGGTGAGAGAGACCACGCACACACACACACACATAGATGTAGACCGGGGGATCTTCAACAGGGGGTCCGGGACCCCTAGAGGGTCCACAAAGTCAATGCAAGGGTGCCTCCAAATTATTGTTAATTTTTTAAAGTTTGTCTTAACATGAATCCAACATATTATGGGCAAATATAAATCCCCACTGCTTACTGGCCTATAGGTAATGTGGTCACTGAGGCCATCCACAGATACAGTTAATTCTAACGATTCACTGTGCCACATGTATGTATGTTTAACATTAAAACATGATTTATAAAACCATGCCAACAATTATTAGGCTATTTTTAATAGCTTAGTATTCTATGCAGAAAAGGTATGGATAAAGGCTTTAGGCCGCCCTACACGTTATTGTAGGCTGTTCATTATGCAACATTTTATACAATATATGTAGTAGGGGGTCCATGCTCCCATCTCTCTTTCAGTTAAGGGGTCCTTGGCTTAAAAAAACCATTGAAGACCCTTGACGTAGACAGTAGTATGCTTTAATAATATTATGATCCATTAATCTTTGTGTGTTACACACTACCAGACAAAAGAGAGGCCAGCAGTACGCTACCAGAGTGACGGCTGCTCCCCTCAGCAACAGACCCCCAAGGATAAAGAGGTACGGCGTTCACTTGATCCACTCCTTCACCAACAAATAAACAGTGATTTCGCACAATTTAATTTTGTACTAAGTTTAAGGAGGTTTCATGAATAAAATGTATTGTCTCTCTGCAAATGAAATTTTGAATGAAACATTTTTTCCTCAGGACATCATTGTGATGTTGAGATGGTTGATACGAGTGTCAAGTAAGTACATTTTGTTTTCTAGATGGATATTTTCTCAAACTAAAGATGCATCAAATGTTATGAAAAGAAATGTGCAATAGATACATCAGTAACCAAGCTCAGGAAGCTCAGGAACAAAGAGCATAATCAAAGTGTATATTATCTAATCTGTGCTGTCACTCCAACAGAATCTGATTCCATGGCTCCATCATTGTATGGCCTCAGTATAGAGGAGGAGTTAAGGTAACCACACAGAATCATATGAAATCTTTCTTGTGTACTGGTGATATCATTTTGGTGCCATTAGTTTCCTGTTAAAATATTTCTAGGAATTTATTTTAAGTGTACTTCATACTTTTTTAAGAGGAAAATTAGATGTACAGTTTGGAACAGCTACAGTTTTCTAGTGAACAGTTTTGAATACCAAAAATACAACATGGCCTTTAACCAAATGAGCTGGATAAATCAAAAGATTTTTGCCATTGTCCCTATGCAGATCATTTAATCAGAGGGCGATAAATGTGAGAAAGGCTCTGCGTCTCTACAACCTTCTCATGATGAAGCGCAATGAAAGCCTGCGGACCATCATCAGTGAGTTGAGCTCCATCTCCGACAGCCTGGACAAGATAAAGAAGACGGCCAAAACCATGGGCATTGCTGGAGGCACCACAGGTGCTGTTGGAGGGGTGACTGCAGTCTTGGGTATCGTCTTCGCTCCTGTCACCTTTGGTACCTCACTTATTGCTACAGCTGTTGGTGCTGGTATGGTGGCGTCCGCTGGGGGTATGGGCGCCCACACTGCTAAAGTCAACAAGAAGATTGTGAATAAGATGACAGTTGAGAAACTAGTATATGAATATAAGGGAAATGTTGTAGAGCTGGAACATTGTCTGGGGTTTATCCTCTCTGGGATGAATGAGCTGCGAAGGCACGACATTGCCAGGTTACAGAGGGCAGGAGCCCAGCCTGATGCACTGAAGACGGCACATCTGTCACAGTCAGTGTTTAACATGAACAATGATGGGAAGACACCCAATGCACACACAGGCGGGATGTCCTCCGAGAGGCTGCTTCAGGACTTTGTCAAGGAAATGGATCAGTATTTTACAGAAAAGGCTGATCAGAAGCTGAAGAAGTCGAACAGGAGCAGGTTTTCTGGTAGAGTTCGCCTGCTGGCTAAAAATCTAGAAGATGAGCTAGATCATCTGAATTGTATGTGGGAAATGTTTAGTTGAATCAAAGGTGTGTGTGTGTGTGTGTGTGTGTGTGTGTGTGTGTGTTGCTTTTATATAACACTTGTATTTTAATAAACATTGAATATTTGTTAAAACCTAATGTGTGGTTCACTAAAGCCAGTATTTAAAGATTGTAGTTATTCATGATTGTGCTAAATAAAACAGCAGAATTAATGGCAATCGCCCACATTGTTAAAATAACACCTGTAGTACAAGTAGGGCCTACGAGTGTTTACTTTTTAGTTTGACAGTTAGAGTATGCATGGAATGTGGAAGAAAACACTGGCGGAGTGATAACGTTGGCTGGGCGGAAGGATACCACCAGTCCTTCCTTAAACTATATAGATGAGCACCGCTCCACCACATGCGCCATTTTCCTTTCCGAGGAACAAATAAACCAAGAAACACCACAGTTGAACATCGCTGTATTTGCCGAAATGGCAGTGTGAAAGTGCCGCGACCCAGCAGCCAACAACAACAGTGCATCCAGCCAGTGCACTGAATTACTTCTAATTCAGCAACATGTCGTAAGTATTATTTTTATTTATTACCATTTGGCCGATGACCGCTGTGCGGCCTACGGTGGTTGCGCACATCAGCAACCTGACGTTACCGCTAGCACGAAGCTACATCGTATTAAATTCCAGTTAAAATTAGTTTTGACATTTATAATTAATTTGACTTTATCTGAATCGTCGAATAGTTGGAAAGAATGACGTGGGGAAGTATTAGCTACATTATAGGATTAGCTAGCTGAGATGACGTAAAACGTCAAATTGAATATGAAAGTTAGATTTTGTATTTAATACAATGTACCGAGACCATTTATTAAACAAATCTAGTCGTAAAAGACTCAGTTGCTACATTTGTATAACGTTAAAGCATCAGTGTTTTATCCCGAGTGTCTACGTGGCAACTATAAAATGGTTCGTTTCCTCTTTGTTAAAATGGCGGCTTCATGTTGGCGGATTGAGAACAAACGTGTGGCTTTGCGTAGTGAGGCAGGATGACGAACTGTGTGACCCTGTCACTGACGTCAGAGTCACAAGACTGGTAGCTGGGTGGAAGCATGTGATGTGCAACAGGAGCATTGCAGTGATGGGGCAGTGTTGCGCCAAAATATGATTTGCCTTTTGAGATCAGAATCATTATTTTCATACTAAAACACAATATAATTTACCCACACACAAAGTATAAACATTTTGATTAATGCATTTCCACCATATTGATGTTCAGATGTTCACTGCAAATGTCTTTTTTTTTTTCCCCCCATCCTCAGGTCCTACGTGGAAACCCTGAGCACTGCTGCATTCGACAGCATAAAAGAGTTCGAGACTTTCCTATCATCGATACGCACTCCGTTCGTAACCAACAACAGCCACTATGACCATGATGATGACAAACTCACAGTTTGGCCTGGAAGACATGGAGGCCCTTCTCTGGGGACCTTCCTCTCCCATGGCTGACGCCCCGAGCTTCCTATCTTCAGGCCTTGAGCAAGAAAATCAGGAAGGAGGAGGAACCTCATTGGAGGGGGACACTTCACCTGTGTCACCCCTAACCTCCTCATCTTTGTCCTCTTCCTCCTCTCCTCCTCCCTTTTACTCTCCTCCTCCCTCACCACCGGCCGTCCTCCTCCAGGGGGACAAAGCTGGGACAGAGTCTGACTTGCTCTCCCTCCACTGGTTGGGCCACCCTGGTCAGCTGAGACAGACAGTCTCAGATGACAGTAAAGGTAATGAGTGTAAAATAATTGGAAAGCAATCTTTTGAGCACCCTCATTAACATATTCAAAATCCTTTTTTGCTCACCATCTCTTTGTAAAGACAACCAGTGCCAGTGTAACAGGAAAACCAGACGGCTTATTAATATACTGCTTTGTTTGCCTCCACAGAGGAAATGTTCGGTGACCTGGACTGGATGGCTGAGAGAGTGGATCTGAGTGAGTTTGACCTGGACTCTCTGATTGGCTCCTGCAGTCCTACTGAAGAGTCCCCCAGCTGTCCAGAAGACCTCCTAGCCTCCCTGGATTGCCCCATGGAGCTCGACTCCCTCCCATTGCCCACTCTGTCAACTCCTGCGCTCTCGAGTCTTCCCTCTGATTCTCTTCAAAGTATACCTGCCCCTCCCACTGTCTGTTCAGATCCTTCTGTCATTACAGTTGATGAGCCTGAATCCTACATTGAAGCACAGGATGTTCCCTACCTTCCCATGTGTGTCCCTGAGCCACAACAAGAGCTGGAAATTAAATCTGAGCCCACATCCCCAGAACCGCCTTCCCCCTTGGTTGATTCTCCCTCCTCCCCAGCCTACACCCTGGACCTGGGCAGTGAAGTGGATGTCTCGGAGAGTGAGGTGAAGCCAGTGGTAGCTACTGTCGTCTCTCAGGTCCCGAGGCTTGTTCTCTCCCTTTCACCAACCCGCATTGTCCTCGTGCTGGCTCCCAAAAATGAAATCGGGATCACCACCACCACCACTGTAACCACCACATCACAGGTCGTTCATTCCTCCCCTCCTGCCTCCCCTCCACCAAAGTCCTCCAAAAGCAGACCATACCCTGAGCCCACATATAAAGCTAGTCCACCATTTCCCAGTCCCACCGGTGTCAAAGTAAAGTCCCTCCACGTTGCAGATGGAGATGTAAGGGCAACTTTGAAGGCACCAAAGGCCAAGAAACTAAAGAAGATGGAGCAGAATAAGACTGCTGCTACACGTTACAGGCAGAAGAAGAGGGCTGAGCAGGATTCACTTCTTACAGAGCATACACTGCTGGAGAGGAAGAACATGGAGCTGAATGAGAAGGCTGAATCCATGGCCAGGGAAATCGAGTACCTCAAAGAGCTGATGGAGGAGGTCCGCCAGGCCAAGACCAAAAAATGTCTTGGTGCAGACCCCTAGTGGTTGGACCTAACAACAATGACAGATGATGTGTGTAATCAGAAATGACAATTGAGAAAGCGAGCTCAGCAGATTTTCTTTCTTTTGTGTAAACAAGTATCCGTAAAGTATGTGTTTTGTCCACACAGCACGTCTTGTATTCACAATCCAGTAAAACTGATGTTTTTTCAGAATTCCTTTTAAAATATCGAACACTGGTATTAAATATAGAATAATTTAGTCACGTTTAGAGTAGTTATATGGAAACAAGTATTTTCCAGTATATGAAATGTGTTTATTTTATAATGTATGTTTCCTATCTCTGGGCCTCAGTAACCTGCCAGTAAGATGTATTTTAAAAATTGTGTATTTATAGTGTAACCGGACCATCTATCTGTATTATGAATCTCTTAATAAAGAGTCTTAAAACTAATCGAATGTCATTTGGTGTGATTACTTCTGGGGCAGTTATCATGTAGCCTATGTTGGGAGGATAGTGGTAGGCACTTTTTTCCCCTTTGATAATTCATTATGTCTGTATGCTTCACTTAACGTGATAGAATAATCAAACTAGAGGGCATATACAGTGTAAATACTCATTTAGTGTACATAAATGCCAGTTTATATGACATCCGTACCCTACTGCATAGTGTGGCCCTGGTCAAATGTTGCATTGCACTGCAGGTGATTTGTGCGTAACCTATACATACAATCAACTTAAAGTTTACGTTGGTAAAGCACATGTCTATGACCCGTTTTGAAAGTGTTTTCAGTCTGTTGTGAATGTAACCTTGTCACGCACAAAGAGTCTTTGTTCCCAGTCTGATTATACATTACAATGAGCCTGTGGATGTCCATGTGAGTGGGGACTTTTTTAAACAGACAAACTGAGTGGAGGATAATGGAGCCCTCCTGACCAGCAGCGTGCTGCGGACACATGTATTCAATCAACTAACAGTCATGTGAGGTTAAAATGAAATTTTTAAGTGCAAGGGACCAGTTTCAGATAAAAAAAAAAAAAAACATGTTTCAGTGTGTTTTGTCTCTCTGCTGATCACCTAATTAAGAAAACTGCTGAATATATAGTGTATTCTTAAAAGACTACATGTATTTTTCATAGTCTGTGGGAGAATAGAAGAGCATGTGAGAGGGATAAAGAGAGTGCTGACCTCGGCACAGCTTGAATGAGATTACCAACAAAAATGCGTGCGTTCAGCCTACGACTGGCCCTGAATGTGCACACTGTAATTGGTCCAGGCTTTCGTCCAGATAGCTTAGAGACAATCTTTATCTGGAGGCACGCCAAAGTCAAGATGGTGCAGAGCTATTTAGAACAAGAAAAAACACTTCCTCCAGAAAAATACAGTACTTGTGCTCTACTGTACTAACGTTTTTTTGGCAAGGTAAACTGAAAATTGATAGGTTAAAAGAATAAGCCCTTAAGGTACTTTGTACTGCCTTAGCCTTCATTAAAGAAAGGCTTTTTTGTCTGTAATTGCATAAAAGATCATCAAGATGTATTATTCAAAATTGTTAATTTTTTTTTTTTTAGACTATTGTTCTCAGTATTTATCCTCACATTAGTACTCTGTAGGTGTGCTCTTGCAGGCAACTTTGCTTGCCACAGGGCCACCTAGTGACGATACCGCACAATTACTACTTCCACCACAGAACATGTAGTACACAGGGAAGTATGTAGTATGGCAGTCCATTAGTGGGAGCAATGTACATGACAAATAAAAAAATAAAAAAGGCCTAGTCTGCTCTGATTGTCAGCATTTCTTGAGTATATGCACCGTCATCGCAGCTGTATAGTAAAGTTGTGACATCACAAACGTACAGAAGTCCTGACTGCTTGTTTAAAGGCACAGATTCTGAACACCTAGGCCTGCTTTATATATTTAAAAAAAGAACATGGAAATCTCACTTTTTACAATATGGGAATAAGATGAAAGCCACAAATACACAACAATATATCCATATCTTTTATTATTGTCTGAGGATGAGCAAAGTACTGATGATACAATCACCATTTGGGAAGGACCACACAGAAAGTAACATCACTTTGGCCACACTAAAGTGGTAGAACTTAGACAGTGCAAAATGCTTTGCTAAAAGCGCACAATGTTTGACACTGCAAATATACACGGCTTATACAACATATTCACATGTGAAGTGGGACTCTAAGACTCCAAATGAATGTTTGAAACATCCTCATATCAAATTTTAAAGTCATGCTTGTCACACAAAGTGCTGCGGGATCCTACATCACTAGATGAAGCACAGAGTCAGTGAAGCATATGGGAAGCAGTGTCAGGGTTCCTTTTATAGGCTACATCATTGGTAGAAAATAACATTTTACGGCACGGCAGTGGTATCGGTCACATATTATATATGCTTTTATTTTTACCTTTCAGAGTGGGGACTTTTTTCTTTTGTTCTTTTTTGCAGTCAAAAAAGGTAGAGGGATGTAATGTCACAGCAGAAATTCACACAGACTTGCTCAAGCAAGAGTCAGGAGGAATAAGAAGTGAGGTTGCCTTCAACTCTATAGGCACTCGTTTATCTGCATGCATTGTCTTAACATGCCTCTGAGAGCTGAATATATATATTTTAATTATTTCGAAACATCGCTATTGATGTCAGGAACAGATGTCTCACTGATGTAGAAAAAGGTAGTAAAAGCCCTACAGTATGTGAGCTCAAATGGTTCATGAGGTTATGTTGTTTCTGTAGCATGCAAAAGCTTGATGTAGCGTATAGGATACTGGCCTGCCGCAGGGCTGTACAGTACTCCCACTCTCCCGCTTTGATGCTGAGGCACGTAGCTGAATCTACCTTGTCGATAAATGCACTGGATGCATGGCCACAGACAGCGAAGCGGAGCCAGCCCAAGCTGCTCCGCAGGGATCTGAGACTGCACACAGTTTCAATCCAGCCTTTCCTGTAACTGTTCTGAGCAGCTCGCAACATTGAATGCTACAGCAGAGGGGGGCTCAGAATGACTACAATTACTTCTGTAAATGGATTCAATTTAGTTTTTTCAGCACAAGAGAACCAAAGGAACCAATTACAACCAAAGTGCAAACACTGACACTCTCTTACTTCCAGCAAACCAAAGTAAAATGCTGAAAGAAAAAACTCCACTCTGTATTAATATGTGACTTACGTCTGCAGTTTAGCAATCAGCATTAATCAGCGTTTCTGTAAAATGTACCAGATTTTGCCCTGGAGGAAGCAAATTCAACCCTGACTCCCTGAGCAGAAACTAATCAAATGTTAATGACAAGAATTTTAATACCACTCTTCTGAATGTGTACTTTTTATGATACTGGAGTGCACAAACAACTCAAGACTCTTTTTAGTTTGTTTTTTTTACATTTGAGTGCACACGTTCCAGTACACATTATTATCTTTTGTCCCACTGTCGGTTTGGTATTCAATCAGTCGCTTTTACTCAGACCATTTCCTTTTAACCCTTTTTTTAATCAAACTAATTATAAGTGAATGACAAAAATGGCACTTGATGTAGAAGGGGATGACCATACTGTAAAATATCGTCCAAATTCATGACACAAGTCATATATATATATATATATATATATATATATATATATATATATATATATATATATATATATATATATAAATTACTCTAAGTCCTCTTGGTTATAATAACCAAGAGTGACACCTACTGCAGACGTGAGTCCTATCGCCAAATCTGTCTTCTGTCTTGATTTTACGCTTTCAACTTGTATCAGGGTGGTCTGAACACATAGTTACAATGACGAGTAATTATTTACTCTGCAGTGTTAAAACAGGGTCTCTATAGCAGCAGTTATGATATCTGTGTACATGCTCACGAACAGGAATCAATCTCTGATCCCTTGAAGCAAAAGCAGAATGTTTCTCCTCCTCTTGGGGTTTGAGGAGAGTTTGCACTTTCAGTCCAGGTTGACCCTTTTGCTCAGTGATCAGTTTGGCCTTTCTAACAAAGAGCTACTCATGGCGAGACTCCCCTGTTCCAAGCCATTTGTTTTCCCTAAACCTCTTTGGAGTTAGAGCGAGATGAGGTTTAAGTAACCAGTAACCAGGATGAAAAGCCGGACCACTTTCCTTTCAGTGCGATCGTGTCACTGTAGCTGGCATCCTCGACAGTCATCCTCCGGCTCGGTGTTGTCAGAAGAGTAAGAGCTCTCCTCGCTCACTGTCAAACGCAACACAGGTATATTAGACAGAAGTATAATATGACATATCAGACACAAACCTAAACACTTATTAACTTTTGAAAATATTCATGAAAATTAACTTGTGTGACTTACACCACTCTGTCTGTATGGGGAGGAAGGCCTTGTCACCGTTCTCTCTGATCATCTCCTCCATCTTATCCAGTAGGACTGACACACTCCTGTCCTTGCCAGGTATCTTACTGTCCAGGACGTGGTAATAGTTCCCACAGTATTCGAGTAGTCTTTGCAGCTCCCTCCCACCCCGAAGAATGTGCTCCTCGATGGGAGTGCGGCCCAGCCAATCACCACAGCTGAACAGCACCATGGTGTGGAGGCACGCACTGTCACCAAACAGAGTCTCTATGTGGGCCAGGAGCGTCCGCCTCTTCCTGGCGGTGAGGGACGAGACGACGGGGAGGACCAGTAGCAGGGTGTGGGGTCCAGGTCGCAGGAGGGCGGCTCCGCGCTGGGACTCCTGGCGGATGCGCTTCGGGGTCCGCCTCACCGAGAACCAATCCCAGCCAGGGGTGTCGACGATTGTGATCCGACGGCCGGATACGAGCGCCTGCCTCCTGAGGCACAGCTCCGTCTCCTGGCCTGATTCAAAGTACCGACGGCCTAGGATGGAGTTCCCCACCGAGCTCTTTCCAACACCCTTCCAGCCTAACAAGAGCAGTCTCAACTCTGTCGAGACAGACACAAGGAAAGAATGAGATATGAAGTAGAAAGTAGAAGTAGAAACCGTGAGGAATAGCAAAAACAAATATATTGATTGACCAGAATGAGTAAGCTGTTTCCTAGAACACCAATTCAGGACTTTTGTTTTCTCTGGAGAAGCCTTATGACATGTGCACTCATCTCTCTCCTCACTGCATGACTCTCTCTCTCACACACACACACACACACACACACACACACACACACACACACACACACACACACACACACACACACACACACACACACACACACACACACACACCTCTGGGAGGTCCTCCGATCATCTGGTCCCTCTGTCTAGCGTGCTCCTCCATCCTCATCCTCTCCTCCTCCAGAGCTCTCCTGGCCTGCTCCTCCTCCAGTAAAATCAACTCATTCACCTCAAAGTACCAGCCTGCATGACAGCAACAATACATTATCTATTGTTTTCAATCAGGTCTATGACACAAACAGTGTATTCATCCATAATGCAATAATATGAATATTACGTAATATGAAAAACAAACCTTGGTTGTCAGTGATCATTTCCTCCACCTTTTCCATCAGCTCGGGTACCTGTGTGTTGTCTTCTGTGTCTTTCCGAGTGTTATCAAAGGCGTGGTACCTGCAGGTGAAAAACAAATCATTTTTTTAAGGGGCACCAATTTTACACATAAAAGTTACTTTACTCATCATGAGGAGTCATACTGTCTTTTGCAGCTCTGAAGGGAGCTTTCCAAAATTTCAAAAAAATAACCCTGGTGATGTCATAGTGATGTCATCGGGGTGATCACAGCTTGGGCTTAAGACTTAACGACTGACACTATCAAGTGGAAAATGTAGGATTGAGATAATAGGGACTAGAAAGTCGGGATATCTCTGCTGCCTTGTTCTTTTTTTAATCTGTCGTGAGTCACCTCACTTTACAGAAATGCAATACTAAATCGCTGGAGTACCCCTTTAATCAACGCAAACAAAAGATGATGGTTTAAAAGTTCAGACGTGTATGGATGCAGAAGTTAGCCTGTGAAAAGAGTACTCCACCTATATTACCCACAATGCAATTTGACCGCTAACAGTTCAGTTGGAAATTTGGGTGTGTTATGCTAGTAGCTGCTAATGTTGCTCCACACCCCCAGCTTTTATTAATTTTACATTTTGACAATGCTAATTCAAGTGACATGAGGCATTTCATCAGAGTTTGCACAACCCCTCCTAGATCCACAAAAGACTTTATACAACTTTTTGCACATATGCAGTAGTATTCCCCTGACACATGTACAGAGGCTTTGATGCTATTTAACTGCTGCTACACTCTTTGACACAAAAAATCGGTGGAGTTCCCCTTTAGGCTGTCTATTTAACTGCTGCTTCAACCACAAGATTCAGTAATTATTTGTGATAATTTTGCTTGCACTAACAAAGACATGGTCCTTTGTTTACAGATGACTAACTCAAAGAGAGAAGAGAGACAATGTACCTGCTTCCACATCTCTCCACCAGCCACTGCAGGGACTCTCCGGTGTTCGCTATGTGCTCCTCAATGAAGACCTCTTTGGGCAGCTTGTCCACCCCCGTAAAGACTACCATGGAGTACCTCCAGGTCCCTCCACCCAGGGCCCCCAGCTGCTCCTCTGTGGCCCTCCTCTCCGTGTCACTGAAGGGCTGGGTGACCGACACCACCAGCAGGATGGCGTGGGGTCCAGGAGGGCAGAGAATGGCCCCCATGCACGGCCCCTCGCTGTCCAGGCTCTGCGGGGCCCGTGACGGGTTGTCCAACTCGGCGCCGGCATTGTCGTTGTCTGCTTCGGCATTGTCCTCTGGGTCGCTTGGGACGGCCCATGGCGGGGTGTCCACCACAGTGACCCGTCGGCCGTAGATCTCCGTCTGGCCAACGTTGCTGTGAGTAGTCTCTGTCCCAATGTCGAAGACCTCATCCCCCAGGATGCTGTTGGCGGTGGAGGTCTTACCAGACTGTGGTCCCCCCAGGATCAGCAGTCTGCGCTCAGGGGGGTGTCGGCCCCTGGGGTCCCCTGTTGAAACACAGCAAGATTAAACTGGAGGCTCCCCACAAGGATGGGTTTGTTGACTTCATTTTCTGACTGCTACATGAAGCACAGCAGTTGTCGCCCAAAAGGAAATGCTCGTTATCCTTTATTTAGCTTTAATCTCCGGTTCTGTCTCTAAAGTATGGTCCACAAAGTGTTTTTTTGTAAATCCTGCATTCTTTTCACTTCAACATATATCCCTCTCCAACTCATGCACTCTCCCTCATTTCTGTCCTCACTCATCAGATTTCCTCTGAGAAGGGCACTTCTTATCTGAGTTCCATGTAACATTATACCTCTTCTCCTTAACTGCCTACACTTTCACTCTTGTCCTTATCCCATTCTCTCCCCCTAACCTCCCTCCCAGCATGCCTCCTCTTTGTTTTCATCTGTCCTTAGCCTTTGGGAAAATTGGGTCAGAGAGGCGGAACCTTGGACTCCCAGAGAGAATGGCATGTGTACAGAAAGTGATTTAGTAAAAGGTACATGAAGAAGATATAGTTTTGATTAACGGCATCACAGAAGAATACGACTATTCCGAGGATGTCAAGAGGAACGACGCCTGGCCTGTGTGGATGACAAGAGGGGAGAACATAGAGGGAGGAGAGGGAAGTTTACAGATTTACCCCTGTTACTCACCACTGCTGACACTTTCTATGTGAGCTGCTAAACACAGAAAGTTGACTCAAGCAACAGTTTCACAGTATTGTGGATGCTGTGTTCCATATAATGAAATGGCTCTGAGAGTTTAGCCCGGATGCTGCAGCTGAATGAATGGTGATGATGGGGGAACATGCAGCGAGGCGTGCAGCTAAGAATAAAAAGCCACTCACCAGTGTCAGAGGCAGAGGACACAGCAGCCATCTTGTGTGTAGAACCTCTGGCTTCCTCCTCCTCGGCCCCCCTCCTCCTTCTCCTTCTCGCCTCCACGGTGGCTTTCTCTTCTTGCCTCTTCAGAAAGCGATGGATCCTGAGTGGCGTGCGAAAGGCTGGCAGCTCAAATGCTTCTTGGTTCTCTCTTTCACTCTAACCCTCATTCTACTGCAGTGTTACTCACTCTATCCTCTCTTTCCTGTTTCTACCCCTGCCTTCCTTTCTCTCTTCATACCTCCTCTGCCATTCAACCTCTCCCCCTCTCTCTCTTTTAAAAAAAAAATCTATTTCCCCCCACACCCCTCTACCCACTATTGCTCTTTTCTGTCCTTTACCCTGTAGCTTCTCTCCCCTTCTCCTCGTCTCCCTGTGCTCCGTCTTTTGTTTTATTTATCTGTCCAAGCAGAGGGGAAAGATTGTGCAATGCAGGAGACTGAAAGCCAAATCAGCCCCTGCTGCAGCAGCTCCAGGAAGACGTCTCGTCATTTTAGTAAAACAGAGGAAGCTGTTCCTCCCACTCGCTTGTATCACACAGCAGCAGCAGCAGCAGCGTGGCACTGTATGCAGACTGCAGTCAGGAGGACAGATAGAAAGATGGATAGACAGAGAGAGGGAGAAAGAGAGAGAGGGAGCACTGTTCTCTGTTTACAGCTGGACATATTCCCCAGATGCTGCATCATGCACAAACACAACTATTTATATGATGCCTGCAGACATAGAAACATTGGGAGGGAATGTATACTGCGTGAATAGCCTACATTTAAATATTGGTAGGCTATAAGACATGCAGCCACAGCTTACATAATACATAAAAGCTCCCATAAATAGGGCGTTATCTAATTGCATTGAATTCTAAGCACTGTCATCGAAATGTGAGTCATTTCTGAAGGATGTTGGACTCAAAAATGATAAAATCATCCTGAATGTCTGAGCTCATCCTTGGCTCCTTAACAGCTTGATAATGTACGCTGTGTGGCGAGATACATTCACGGACCCAAGCAAAATCACGTTTAAAAACAAACACTAGTTGTAAATTAGTTGTTGTAAAATAACCATATTGATACAATTCGTAACGTTTGTTTACGTACTTTCACGACTGGGCGTTGTTTTAACTCTGTAGCGTCGCAGCTGTTTTGAACAAACAATTAAAGAGCAATTAAGCGATGACGCCACTTTTCCGTACATTGTCAAAAGTGTCGTACTCACGTAGCCTACCTCCCGCCGTACGCCGACTTGTAGTGTCGTAAAAAAAGCTTCCCTGGTCACCATGTGATGCTACAAGCTGAAGTCGGCGCGGTTACTTGGGAAGCTAGTGTGTGTTGTTGAAGGTGCAGGGCAGGCTTTTGTGTTTTAGCGGACACCACTTCGTCTTAAAAACATGGAGGGAGCCGACGAGTTCATGAAGTACCGTTCCCCGCTGGTGTCGAGGTATGCCAGCAAGGAAATGGCGTACAACTTCAGTGATAGGAAGAAATTCACAACCTGGAGAAAGCTGTGGATCTACCTGGCTAAGGCTGAGAAGGTTTGACATGTTGTGGCTGTACTATTAGCAACCCTGTGTTCTCACTAGTGTTGTGTTTATGTGCACACCTTTTCATGCTTTATAAGTCTTATGATCTTTTTCGACCTTCACAGAGGCCTTATCAAGTTCCCTGCTCTAAATATAGTTTTAAGGAGAACCCCCTTTAGAGCTCTATGCATGGCTGTCACTGCCAGGTCCTGAGCCAAGCAGAGTTATGACTACTCCTTGTAACACATTATTAAGTATTAAGAATAACAACTTTATGCAACTGTATGCATGTCCTGAGATAAGCAGAGTTATTCTACTCCTTGTACCATACAATAAGCAGAATAACAAACAGTTTTAGGCGAGGTGGGACTTGCATTCCTAAAAGTATGGAATCATAATTCAAGTCTTTTCAAATTTAACAGCTTTAATTCACACAAAAATCACGTGAAGCCTAAATGAAAATATTGTTTAACTTATCTTATTAAGTGTGATGTACATTTCCTTTTTTTTATCAACACATTTTAACTTTTGAATATGAAATTTAGCAATTGCAATAGGAATATCCGTTGTACAGCTTTATTTACAGCTGCAAACTCATATATTTGTATTTTAGGATCCCGAATACTACTTGTTTCCATGGACTGTTCATAAAAATGGAGGCTGGTAAAAGTACAAAGGTTATATTGTCCAGCATTTAGATAGTTACTTTGCCTGTCAGCAGTGGTGGAATGTAACTAAGTACATTTACTCAAGTACTGTACTTAAGTACAAATGTGAGGTACTTGTACTTTACTCAAGTCTTTTCTTTTTCATGCCACTTTCTACTATATCTCCACTACATTTCAGAGAGAAATATTGTTCTTTTTACTCCATGACATTAATCTGAAAGCTGTAGTTACTAATTACTTTACACATTAAGATTTTTGCACACAAAACACATGTAGTTTATAAAATACGATGTTTTATTAATAATTAAACTACCCAACAGTAAATAGGCCTACAAGTCCAGCTGAAATGATTTAGTAGGTTAAACACTTAGTTGATTGACAGAACTGTTGGGATCGTTTCCAGTTTCTACATGCAAGGATTTTTCTGCATTGAGTACTTTTTTCTTTTAATACTTTAAGAACATTTTCCTGATAATACTCACATACTTTTACTTAAGGAACTTTATTTTTTTTGAAAGAATTTTTTGGGGGGCTTTTTTCACCTTTAATAGACAGGACAGGTCAGATATGAAAGGGGAGAGAGAAGAGGAAGACTTGCAGGAAACTGTCACAGGTCGGACTCGAACCCTGGACCCTCTGCGTCGAGGACTAAACCTCTATATGTGCACCTGCTCTACCAAACTGAGCTAACCGGCCACTAAGTACCATTTTCAATAGTATTTTACAGTGTGGTATTAGTACTTTGACTTAAGTAAAGGATCTGAATACTTCCTCCACCACTGCCTGACAGTGCCATATCTCACACCAAATGCCGTGTCTGCGTTCCTTGGTAACCAGAGACAGAAAACGGTCAAAATCAGTGGAACAAACGTCAACCTTTTTCTGGTTGAGGTTCATTGCACTGATGCAACATGCAGTTGTCTAGTTTATATATATATATATATATATATATATATATATATATATATATATATATATATATATATATATATATATATATATATATATATATATATATATATATATATATATATATATATATCTCTCTCCATGTTTTAATTACTGCTGCTAAAAATGGAAATATTCTACAATGTGTTGTAGCCTACATCATTTTAGAAACATTCCCCCAAATGTTTGTCGTATGTGGTTTCTTTGGAAACTTGAGGTCTAAACTAGAATTAAGAATAAATGAATGTGGGTTGGAACCATGTTTTGTTGCACAGACGGAGTCTGTAATGATGGCTTCAGGGCTTAATAGAAAATACCCTCTAAAAACATCTTGACATTTAGCTCCCTAACCAAACAGCCATGTGATCCCCTAAGGTCCCCCAGCTCATGTTTAGCACACTGGCGTCATCGCAAGATAAAGGTGACCGAACCTTTGCAGTGGCTGCTCCAAACCTCTGGAATAGTTTACCTATTCATATGAGAACATCTCGGACCGTTGAAACATTCAAGTCCTTGCTTAAGACCCACTACTATTTGTTGGCTTTCAATTCAAGTTGAGCTTTGACACCTTGTCCTTTTTTTCTTCTTTTTTCCCTACTGTTTGTTATTTTGTATTGTGTATTGTTTGTGTATATTATCATTTTTTTTTTTTTAAGCTTGTTAAGCACTTTGGTCAACTATTGTTGTTTTTAAACATGCTGCTATATACATAAAATTGAACTCAACATCAAGGTTTATCAAAAACACACATGATATGTTTAACCAAGCAGAATTTTGCAGTTGCTGATGATTTCCAAATATCTATTTGGCTAACATTACTCTGTAGGCTTCACGCAAGCTGAAACAGTAATTCTGCAAATCTGATAATTGCTCAGAGTGAATTCTCCATTTGTCATATTAAAAGAGGGCAGGGGGGGTTATCTGGCGACTGACCTTCTCTCACATGCATCACCTCACATGACCACACACTAATCAGAACTGATCAGAGTCCGTCTTTTCTACTATTCCTGTACTCCGAGATGTTCTTCAGGGGGTTAGCTTTGCTACAGTTTAGTGAGGCCTGTGGCTGCCACAGTGTGGCTTGTGTGTGAAAATAGCATGCAGAGAATGTCACAGTAACAGGAGACCGTCCCCTGAGAGGCTGCATGTTAGTAGCCTCAGCCTAGCCCAGCCTAACTTCTGTAGCCTCGGTAGTGTTTTTGTCATTTCAGGGTTCAAGGTTAAGGTTTTTTTTACTTGTCCGGTCAGACTAGTGGAAAAAAATTCTGCTTGCCCAAAGTCAGTTTTTACTGGCCCCTATACAAATAGTTTTTTTTTTTTTTTTTTTTTTTTTTTTTTTTGGGAAAAAAAAAGTTCAAAACCATAAAAAACTAAAACAAAAAAAAACACATCCAAAGCATCAAAGCACGCCGGAAAAAATGCTGATTTTAAAATAATCTAAACATTGAAAGCATCAAAAGCTTAAACAAAAGCGCCAACGGCACATTCAAATCAAGTCATTCAACAAGCTTTTTGTGACGAGGGCAAGAGACCGATAACGTCACTTATGATACCACGATGCCCGAACGGGCAAGTGGGTGGGTTGTTCCATTTACTTGCCAGACGTGGCGTTTTACTTGCCCCGAGCCATTGGGCAACCCTTATTGTTGAACCCTGTGTGTCTAATGTTGGCTCACTGATTGCTTGGAATTGGCCTGGCCACATGTCTGACCTTTGACCTGTCACTGTCCTGTGTAACATAGAGGGAGGAAAGAGAGGTACTTTCAGTGGTTGGGCTCAATTTCTCAATTAACCCATTCTGTAGTTCCATCACAGGACTGCTCTATCCAAAAAAAACTCCAATCTAATCAGGATCTCACGAGGAGAGCACATGCCTGTAGAAAAGACCGGAGGATAACTAATGTCATCATCCGGCTGTCTGTCTCCTGTTCAGACATCTTAAAGTGATGTGATAATATTGTATTTTAAAAGAAAAGAAAAGGTCTTCCTTTTTTTTTCTCACCGTGTCTCTCTTTCCCTCCTCTCCCTGTCTTCATCCATGTCCTCCTCAGGCTTTGGGTCTGCCCATCACGGACGCCCAGATTCTGGAGATGGAGAGCCATGAGGTGGACATTGACTTCGCCATGGCGGCCGAGGAGGAGCGGAAGCTCAGGCACGACGTCATGGCCCACGTCCACACCTTCGCACACTGCTGCCCCACTGCTGCTCCCATCATCCACCTCGGTGCCACCTCCTGCTACGTGGGAGACAATACTGTAATTATGATGGACATCTTGATAATAATAATCTTTTGATAACATGCTCAGAATTCTCATATTTCCTCTCCAACCTGTCATGTAATGATATAAAAAAAAAAATAAAAAAAAAACATCCACAAGGATCCACTAGCTTGGCCCTTGAAAAAAGAATTCCCATCTAGAAATTATATTACTGCATTGGGGTTATGCATTTCTTTTTTTCTTCTTCTTTTTTTTAAGTTCTCATGTTCTTTTAAGTGGTTTTGTTTTTCTTCTTCTCAGGATCTGATTATGCTGCGTGACGGATTCGACCTTCTCTTGCCTAAGGTGAGGCTCAGCTGTTTGCCAGAAAACACGCACACCCATCCAGTTGTGCATCTATGAAATTGGTATATGATTTCTTTTTTTTCTTTGCGAGCCTCAGCTGTTCAGTAACAAGTCAACAATGTAGAAATAATCATCGCAATAATTTCTTTGCAGTGTTTTGTCACACCACACACAACATACATAAATGAGCTTAACATGCGTAACAATTATACATATTATGCAATAATTCAGTGCTAAAACCCTTTGTTCTTTTGTTCCACAGCTGGCCAGAGTCGTTGACAGGCTGGCAAACTTTGCAGAGAAATACGCTGACCTTCCCACGCTCGGCTTCACACACTACCAGTGAGTCTGAAAACAGCTGCTCCTCTCTGAGAGTCGCCTCATCATGTTTTCAAACACTGTTTGTCTTCATCAGTTGGCCTCGGCCTCCTTCTTTACCTGATTTTTCTGATGAAGAACATTAGGGGTGTAACGGTACATCGATCTGGATCGATATATCTGTTCAATGGACCACTATCCAGTAGGGGTGGGAATCACGAAATCATCACGATAAAAAATCATCACGATACAAAATCATCACGATACTTTTGTCACGATACAATGTTATTGCGATTTTAAACATATTGCAATATTCTGCGATATATTGCAATTTATTACCTTTTTTTTTTCAACTTTTTCCCAATTTCAAATTATGTCCCTAAAAAAAGATAAATTTCTCTGTTTGCTCATCTCACTTGAATTGTATTGCTGCAAAATGGGATTGTCAAGCAAACAAAGTGAGCAACACATATATAATAATAGATTGATACTTGGCGTCTGTGTATCGATACAGTATTGCCACGGAAAATACGGCGATACTATGCTGTATCGACCCCTACGATCTAATATCATCGATGCAAAGTGAAAATATCGATACTTATCATCTGTAAGATGCCCTTTTTTATTTTAGATTCCCACTTTATATTTATTCTTTTTATTAAAAAGTATATTGTATCATATTGATCGCAGGCCCCATAATTGAATCAAATCGAAATGGCATCGTGACAGACTTTAAGATATCAGCATATATCGTATCGCTGTCCAAAGAATCCATATAATATTGTGTCGTGGTAAAACCTGTGATTTACACCCCTAAAGAACATTGCAGTGTTTACATACTTCCCCTCTCCTCCTGCTCGGCCTACAGGCCTGCCCAGTTGACCACGGTAGGAAAGCGAGCGTGTCTGTGGCTGCAGGACTTGGCCATGGACATGCGGAACCTGCAGCGAGCCCGCGATGATCTGCGTTTCCGGGGGGTTAAGGGCACCACAGGCACCCAGGCCAGCTTCCTGCAGCTCTTTCAGGGGGACCATGATAAGGTATACATCATCAATGAATTGGCATGTAGACAATGATGAAGATTTAGAATTCAGAAGCATTTAATTATGGTGGATTATAAATGTAGCAATGTTCACGTTAAAATCATTTTTCTTTCATCAGGTAGAAGATCTTGACAGAATGGTGACAGAGATGGCTGGCTTCAGAAAGTAAGTTATTTAGTAAAGTCAAAGATATTTACACTGCCCTCCTCTAATACTGAGTAGAATCATATCTGTTCTCTCAGTATCATGGAAGAACTGTGATTATTAATAACACAAGACAAGCAGATATGGAGATGATATGCAGTTATTGTGTAAACTGTTAAATGCCACAGTCACAATAAGGGTGGTGTTATTTAAAGTGGCTGTGGAGACTTTTCTTTATTAGCCCTGATGATGTTGTTTAGGGCTGCACGATGTGAGGAAAATATGCAATTGTGATTATTTTAAATTGATATTGCGATTGCGATATGATTCACGATATTGGAGGAAATGATCATTTTTGTATAATTATTCTTATTTTCATTGAAAAATATAAAAATAAAATGATTATAGTGTGATTTTCTGCGAGGATCTGTACCAAACAAAGGTTTTTTTCTTTAGTCTGTAGGATAGGATTTGTAGGCCGCAATGCCAATACCAACCAATATTGCGCCCCCCTGCAATCTGGATATTGCACTAGTCCATATTGCAATTTTGATAAAATTGCGATTAATTGTGCAGCCCTAATGTTGTCCCCACTCTCCACAGAGCCTACCTGGTAACTGGACAGACATACAGCCGTAAGGTGGACGTAGACTGTGTGGCAAGCCTGGCCAGTTTGGGAGCCACTGTTCACAAGGTAAGCTGCCGGAGCTGGAGACACGTAGAGGAACGTTGCCATCTAGTGGTGTTAGATGGAACTCTGCACGTTCTGACTTTTGAAGTAGAATATGCAAGCTTTAGACTTGTTTCTCATCGTTGTTCTGTCTGTCTGCTGTAGATCTGTACAGACATCCGCCTGCTCGCCAACCTGAAGGAGATTGAGGAGCCTTTTGAGAAAGAGCAGATTGGTACATTCACTCATTACTTGCCATATAATCCTGTATTGCAGGTAGGGCTGGGTATCATTAAAACATTTTCGATACCAATTCCATGACTTCGACACCAGTTGCTAAACGATTACGTTTTCGGTACCAATTTTATAAAACAAAAATAAATTACAACACTACACATTACGGCACACATCTTTTTGTTTGTTTTTCAGCTCGTGATACATGAGCCCCGTCTGTGTGCGTAACGTAGAGTTTTTCTTGCCTGCCTCTACGACATGTAACGTTAGACAGCCAATCACAGACATTGTTAGATCTTGGTAGAAGCATGCAGCATGATTATTGGGTCACTGGCTCTGATGAGATTTACTCCTTAGGTATTTAAATTGGGTATTGAATGACGAGGCATTTTTTGATACTTTAGAGGCAATTTGGCCGCTGCCTTAAAAATGATTGAATTCGGTACCCAGCCCTAATTGCAGGTATCAGTGCAAAACCGTATGTCAGCATGAAGTTGTCTTCCCCCTCCAGGTTCCAGCGCCATGCCCTACAAGAGGAACCCGATGCGCGCAGAGCGTTGCTGCAGCTTGGCCCGACATCTGGTGGCACTGATGGCCGACCCGCTGCAGACGGCGTCCGTCCAGTGGCTGGAGAGGACGCTGGACGACAGCGCCAACAGGTCCGCCCCACCACACACACAAATGCACTGCATGTGTCAGATACTGTGATGTGCTTGTGTTGGCAACCCACAGTGTTACTCAGTTATTCCGTAAGAAGTTGTTTTTTGAATCGGCTAAAGGTATCCAGGTTCTGATTTGGTACTGGATCATTTTCTCTCTAAGGGCTGCAACTAACGATTATTTTCACTGTCGATTAATCTGTTGATTATTTTCTCGATTAATTGTTTGGTCTGTAAGGATATTCAGTTTACTGTCACAGGAGAGTGAAGAAACTAGAAAATATTAATATTTAAGTAGCTAGAATCAAAGCATTTAAAAAAAAATTAATTAATTGATTACTAAAATTGTTGGCGATTAATGTAAATAGTTGACTAATTAATCGATTTAAGTGCTCATATTATGCTTTTTGGCTTTTTCCCTTTCCTTTATTGTGTTATAATCTTTTTGTGCAGGTTATAGGTTTACAAAGGTAAAAAGCCCAAAGTCCCCCCCCAAAGGGACTTACCATCTCCACCAGAAAACACTGTTCACCAACTGCTCCAAACAGCTCTGTTGTAGTCCAGCCTTTACTTCAGAGACAAACGTGGTCACTTTGGAACACACGTTATAATGCTCGCCTAGCTGCTAGCATGGCACGCCCTCATACTCTGCTTCTGACTGGCTAGTAGTCCTTACCTAGGTACTGTCAGGACACACCCTCATACTCTGCTTCTGACTGGCTAGTAGTCCTTACCTAGGTACTGTCAGGACACACCCTCATACTCTGCTTCTGACTGGCTAGTAGTCCTTACCTAGGTACTGTCAGGACACGCCCTCATACTCTGCTTCTGACTGGCTAGTAGTCCTTACCTAGCTACTGCGCATGTGCAACTCCCAACAAAGATGGAACAGAAGTGAGATGTCTCACTCTGTAGCTAAAACAGAGAGCTCAACACACAGGGTAAAAAGAGGAGCTGCAGCAATGTGCAGTTCAACAAAAATATGGTGTTTTTTGAAAATTCAACCACATAAACCTATTCTGGTAAAACCTCTATATACAATTATGAACCTGAAAATGAGCATAATATGAGCACTTTAAGCAATTCATCTTTGCAGCTCTACTCTCTCTTACCCCCTGTACAAATGTACTCATTCCCCCTCTCTCGTGTGCAGGAGGATCTCCCTGCCTGAGTCCTTCCTGACAGCTGACATCATCCTCAGCACTCTGCAGAACATCACAGAGGGACTGGTGGTCTACCCTAAAGTCATCGAGAGACACATCCGCCATGAGCTGCCCTTCATGGCCACAGAGAACATCATTATGGCCATGGTGAAGGCCGGAGGAAACAGACAGGTACTAGTGAGGATCTTTGGTTTAAATAATTTAATACATTTTGATTGTATTAGGGCTGCACAATTTTTTTTTATCACCATCGCGATATCAACTGGTGCAATAAACACATCGCGAAAGGCTGCGACATATCACGAAACACATACATAACACTCAGAGATTTTTTGTGTAAGTTGAAAGAAATGATCACAAAAAATGCACTTTAAAATGTAACTATCATTCTTTAAGTGTTGCCTTTTAATATTCAAGTTAATGTTAGAAATTTCCTTTTCATTTTGTTTTTAATTCAACAAGCAATTTGTTGTATTTAAGCAGAATACTGACAGCAGCAGAACTGCTAAACAGAGTACACTTTAATATCTGGTTATTTATCGCAAGTAATGTTGTTGCCGCAGTATTCAACAACGTTATATTTCATATTTCCCTCATATCGTGCAGCTCTAGGTTGTGTACGTGCGTAGCGTATCTTGACCTTGGGTTATCAGCCTTCGTGCTTAAAACAACATCTTTCTGTTACCTCAGGACTGCCACGAGAAGATCCGTGTTCTGTCCCAGGAGGCAGCCGCTGTGGTCAAACAGGAGGGTGGGGATAACGACCTGCTGGCCAGAGTCCAGCGAGACCCCTACTTCGCCCCCATTCTGGGGCAGCTGGACGCCGTACTGGACCCCAAGACCTTTATCGGCCGCGCTCCCCAGCAGGTACAAACATGAACCGCCCCTGGTCTTTATTCTAGCTGCCTTCCTGACAATTACAAGAGCTCTCAGTAGGGCTGGGTACCCAATTCGATTTTTAGGTAGGTATCGAAAAATGCCTCGTCATTCATTTCCAAATTTCAATACCTAAGAAGTAAATCTCATCAGGGTCAGTGAGCCAATAAGCATGCAGCATGCTTCTACCAAGATATAATGTTGCTGGTAATTGGCTGTCTAATGTTACACGCTGTAGAGGCAGGCAGGAAAACCTCTATGTTACAGAGACGGGGCTCACGTAGCAGTTGAAAAATATATGAAAAGATTTTTGCTGTAATGTAATTTCTTTTTCTTTTAAATGGATTTCATAAAATTGGTATCGAAAAAAGTATCGCTAAGGAACCGGTATCAAAGTCACTGTCTTGGTATCGGTACAGGTATCGAAAATGTTTGACCGATACCCAGTAGTACACTAATGGGGTGTAATGTATCCCCTGGTCCAGGTGGCCAGGTTCCTGTCTGAGGAAGTCCGCCCCCTGCTGGAGCCTTACAAGGCTAAGATGGATGTCAAGATCGAGCTCGAGCTCTGACGCGCGCACACGGAGACGATGACTTGCACACAAATCAAAAGGAGGAGACCTGATCGTGGGGCGTGGCCACGCTGAACGCTGCACCTCAATAAAGAACAATTGTTGAATGAATTCTTCTCTATTATAGTGTTTTCATTTCTGCCTGCTGCATTTAAAAAGTAATAAAATAGAATGTGGTGAACTCAAAATCATACACTTTTTAATGAAATATAACTCACACAGACTGATTTATTATAATGTGGTCATCAGTTATGTCAGTAATGCTTCTATCATCTTTATTGACAGGAACCAAGGGACATATGTTGTGCTGCAGGGTTTTACAACCTGCTTTGTTATTAAAACAAAAATGCTAATCAAATATAGTGGTGAATTTCTAATCCACCACTATATTACTTCCCTATTATGATGACCATCTTGACACCAAGGCCTTAATATGGCATGTGTTTCACCCGTTACTATGTAAACCGTTAAGAAATTCCTGAACATTTTTAGAGTGTTTAGACTTTGTGGTTTGCTTTCAGTAAACGGAAAGGAAAAGGTAAACCATCGAGGAGAGGAAACCATGTTAGAGTTGGGAGGAAACTTGTGCATGAGGTTGTAAATCTAAAAAAAACAAAAACGGCTCAAAGTCCAACAGCCCTTAGAGTGAAACAGTCATGTTACCGTACCTTACAGTGTACTGGACCACTTGATAATTAAAATCTGAACTTTTTCAGATATGATTTTGCTTTGTTCACCCCCTCAAAGTATACCCTTCCTCCTGCAGTAACCACATACACAACCACTGATATTGATGCTACGTTGCTGACACAAAGTTGACTTGCGTGTGAAACATCAGGACAGAGACAGAGTGCAGCAGTGTCCAAGCTCACATCATCTGTTAGTGTGCTTACGGTAATGGGAAAAAATGGCATTTATTAGAGAGCTTCATGTCAGCCAGTGAGTACAACCGTCTCGTCTCTCACACTGTTAACTTAATGTTACATTCTATTTTTACACTATAACTTTCAGTTGGTGGTTCGGTGTTTTTACTTTACCTATGACCTTTGTTTTGTAAGGGAGCGGAGGTGGTGGTGTATGTTTCCCTCCGTATGAACCAGGCAGCAGCTGAACTAACATGTGGCTGTGGGCACTGCTCCCCGTCTGCCTGGCTTTCTTTGGCACTGTGGGCATTTGGACTGTGTGAGTATTTAGCTTTCTCCTTTATGACACAGTTTTGCTATTTCATCCTAATTATCTCATTTCTCAAACTGATCCACATTTATCTTTATGATCTTTATTGAAAACTTCTGTAAATCGCATAAAACACATATACTGACTTTTTTAAAAAACAAGTTTTACCATGTTATTTATTATTAGTATTTTAACTCGATAATACTTTTAAAATGAATGGTACTGAATGATACTAAAAAAAGCTTTACATTAAGGCCCTTATTGGTCGTTATTAGATGCTTATTAACAATACTTAATTCATTATACTGTAATTTGGGGGCAATCATTTAAAACATTTGTATTTATTCAAATTCAGTGATATCATTTGTAATAAAATGTATATTATATTACTATAGTCTAATACCTGACATTGTTTTAAAGTAGCCGTTTTTTTCTTTCTTTTTTCTCTGCTTTAAAGTCTGCTCCAAGACCGACTCATACAGTGTTGTATATGTAGTATATGTTTTCATACAAGTGTAAGAATAGAATATAAGAGATAAGATAAAACTTTGTCTGTTCACACGACTGAACATTTACAGTCAACAGGTAACATTAAAAAACCCACAAACATAAAAACAAGCATCTGTACGTTCCCCCAACAACGTCTGACACACCTTCAGACACACGCACACGCACATGCACACACACACACGCACACGCACGCACACGCACACACGCGGTCATCTTCCACCCAGCGTTCAAATGAGGAAGTCAAAGGCGAAAGAGTGAGTCACGGCACTGAAGTGAGTCAAGTGAAAGTCAAACGGCAAAACACACACACACACACACACACACACACACACACACACACACACACACACACACACACACACACACACACACACACACACACACACACACACACACACACACACACTCCTATTAACTCCTTTTTCTCCATTTTAGTTGGTTGAGCAGTGTTATGGAGTGAGGGGTAAAGGAGTGCTTGTACTGGTTTTTCCTGCAACTTGGCACCCTAAAGCACCTCCCATAGGGCAGAAGATGGTACTCCTCATGTAAAACATGAGTAGGGTCCATAGTGATTTCTCCCGCAATATATATATAAAAATATTAAAATATAAATATGACAAAGGGTTGTTTATCCTACACACTCACTTCACTGAATATTTCTTCTCTGTCATTACAACACATTACGGTTGTTTTTGTCCCTTTAGGTTTGCTGTAGCTGTAACAAATGGATCAGTCAACCTCACAGAAGGAGTCCCTTACATCAGGTTGGTATGATTGCACTCAGAGATGATGAAGAATAAAGTAGTTAAATGATGCGGCAAAATGTTGAGCAAAACCAGGATGTGAACAAGTTCATGTTAATGCTTATATTTTCTCATCCTCCTGTTAGTCAGTGTGGCTCTTACAGCCCTCAGAGCTGTCTCTTCTCCCAGATCTGCAACATCTGCTCCTTTTTAGGTAATGACAGATATATTTATGCCATTATTGGAGAGTAGGAGTCCTTATTTACTCAAGTTCTGTCTATCACATGTTCTACTCTTGGTGGACCTGCTCCAAAATTAATCTGTCTGCTTTTGAAATCTTGAACATTTTATTTTGTATTGGCATGTTTAGAATTGATTGCTATTAATGACAACATATGGACCAGTACAATATTAAGTTGGCACTGCTTTTCTTTAAATTTTCCTTTTCATCAATACTTTTCAAGTAACTTCTGGACTTCTTCTGCCCTCCTCTCTCTCTGTCTGTGTGTCTCAGCCCTGTGGATTGTGCTGATCCGTTTCCAGCAGGTTAGGGACTATGGTAACCACGGAAAGGCCAACACAGCCAGCATTGTTTTGGGATTCATCTCCTCTGTAGGAATCTCCATCATTGGCAACTTCCAGGTAACAGCCCACAACAAGAAAAAAATACATAGGAATAGAATAATAAAGAACTATTTGTTTTCATCTAACACATTATAATCACTCTATGCTCACTAAAATCCCTTCTCCATCTGCCTTTACCATTTAGCAATCAGTCTTAAGGAGTGTTCACCTTCTGGGAGCGTTCCTGGCTTTCATCCTTGGCCTGGCCTACTTCTGGGTCCAGCTGTTTCTAACCTACAGAGCTCAGCCGTCTCAGGACCGATGCTGGGTCGGTCCTGCCAGGGCCACCTGCTGCACCCTCTGCACCATCCTGGTCATCGTTAGTATCCTTCCTATCTGTTTGCATTAAGACATATTCGGTAAAATATGAAACTCCAAGCTTAAGTGATACTTGTGTCCTTGTGAAGAATATACGGAATTATTAGGAATACAAGGGTTGTCTTTTTTTAGAATTTAAAAATGAATGCACATGTAGTTAAGTGTTAAAGTCTTTGGCAGTTGCTCAGTCCGTAGGGATCTGGTTTGGGAACCAGAGTGTCGCTAGTTCACATCCACTGAAGGAGGACGTCATGGAGGATTAAAAAACATGATGGACTCTTCAGAAGAGGTCATTATCTTCACTTGATTTTCTGTGCGTGAAAGTCGCCGGACGACAATAATCTTCTGAACATAGTCATACTGAGAAATCCAGAGAGAGTTGTGTGGAGCTGAGAGTCTTAATTAGCTTTGTAGCATCTCATTTGGCAATGGCATGAATGTAACAGACATTTATTAATATCAAAACGTTACACACTAAAGCTTTAATTTAACATGCTTTAGCTTTAATCTTAACATGACTAGAAAAAAACAATTAGTTTACTAATGATTTTTAAGTAATGACTTCTAATGTAAACTTGATTTGTCTACTGCATCAACTTAACAATCTGTGTTAATACAACTTGACCTGTTAAGTTTCACCTTGTGTAAAAAAAGTCAACTAATTCGGGATAACAGTGCAGACAGAGATGTAGAAGTGTCTGAGAATAAAAACACAAACTACTACATGGTCACACAAAAGTAACACAATCGTATAATATCGTTATATGGTAAGTGTTGTCTTTTCCTGGTTTCAAAGGCTGCATTACAGTAAAGTGATGTAACTGTCTGAACTTACCAGACTGTTCTAGCTGTTCTTAACCACTAAGTCATTATATCCACACTTTTGTTTGTTAGATTATTAATCTAAAATCTAACTGTGACAATATTTAGTTAAAGCGCCAGTTGTGAACCCGACACCATTGTCACATCGTGATCGTGATATTTCATTTATTCCATATCGCCCAGCCCTACACCAGCAGATGTGCAGATTTTGTCAACAAACCTGCAAGACTATTTGATTTACCTTGACGTGCATTTCTTTATTGTTGCTCTCCTTGACCGCTCTCCCCTCCGTCAGTGATTGTTCTCCCCAGCACAGGCTTTCCCTCTTGGGCTGCTGTGTGTGAATGGGCCTCGGTCATGTTGTTCTTCTGCCTGTTTGGCCTTTTTGCGGCTGAGTTCAGACACATCAACTGCCGCCTCACTGTATGGAAACAAGCTATTGGGAATGACTGCAGCCCCGCTTCAATAGAAATCAATGGTCATGTCGCAAATGCACTTAGTTGAAAACACTTGGACTGTACCTACACTTGTCATTTTGTCTTTTAATATAGTCACAATGCCTCTGCACTAGTTTCTTAATGTACACATCAAATTATATTTAGATGCAATAATAACCCATTTATTTGATATCTGTATATTTAAAATCGTTTAACAAAAGCTGAATTTGAGCCTTTTTGAACATTTTATTTAATACTTTGTCTCAATGTTTTATGTCACCTTTCCATTCCATGATCAACACAGTAAAGAACATCTTTCTCTTTCTTTAAAATGATAATCTGATTATTTTTTTTATAACAGTTAACTGATTAATCATTTGCCCTATAAAATGTCAACAACTAGTAAAAGATAATACTGATCATAATATTCAAAAACCCAAGGGGATGTCATCAAATGGACTGTTTTGTTCTTCCTGGAGATCCAGGAAAATAAGAGTTTACTCACATTAGATTAAAGAAAAGAGTAGACATTTAACATAAGGAGGAACAAGAGATGGTTGGGCATTATTGCTTAATAAATGATTCAAAATAGTGTCTGATTAATTGACTAATTATTTTAGTTTTAAAAATGGTGGAAGCTGCATGTAATTGAAATGAGTTTATAAAACTTGTCTTATACAGCCATACATGTAAACTAACACATGATGGCACTATTCAACTATCATTCACTCTGCACAGGGCTTTCACTTCTATTCAAATATCAGCTTTTAAATAGAACTATATATGAGCAATTTATCCACAGATCCATCATATCACTCTCCCAGCATTGTATTCTATACACTATAGTCTTCATCCTTAGATTGTGACGTGACTCAGGATTAGTGCATGGACAGTGAATGACAGGAAAAGTCTTTTGGCCTTTTTCTTTGTCACTCTCCACCTGTCAGCTGGGTTATACAATAGAAGACGAGGAATAGAAAAAAAGGATGGAGGGAAAGGTTTTGTTAACGAGAGAAAAAACAACAACCTTATGGCATAATGCATAATCAGATAAAGTGAGTGAAGTCCGAACCACAGCTGGATGCTCTGGAAGAAATACTTTAATTGTGCAAATAAGGCACACAGAACTTTTCGGCCAACAATTTGGCCTGAAGGCTTTATTTCACTGTATTTGAATATTCATTTTTTTGTCCTGCACCAGCAACTACGTGGATGTGCACAACATCGTCTTTCTTGATAATGCATAATCAGAACAGGAACCCACAATTTGATACATTCAAGCTTTTTATTTTGATGGGCTTTGCAAACGTTACTAATCAAAGCTACTGTACTTCTAATCAAATTGCATGTTGGTCCATAATAATAAATGTTATACTGCCCTTCCCATCTGCAGTAAGTGCACTGACCAGCGGTGGCGCTGCGGAGCGATGCTGGCTGATGAGCATTTCACTGATGGGAAAATGCAGCTCTGGCGCCGTGCCACCATGTTTTGGAAGATGCCTCGAGTTTAGACAGAGGTTTTACATTCAGCACAATTTGTCAGGGCTATTTGAGATTGGGCAAAACAATGGGGCTCTCACAGCCATGGCGATAGTGGGAGAGGTCCTACTCTTGGCTCCGTGACTCAAACTATTTCTTTCATCCAACTTCTCTGTTTATTTAAACATATTGTCTAGAGGGTCTGTTGGCACTGTTTTTGGTCGTACTTTGTCATCAAATTTCTCACTTTTGTTTGTGTCTTTTATTAATGTCATGATTAAATCACTGTGAGCATATAGGGAAGCTAGAGCTGGGAATACTGGGCCCCCAGTGTCCTGCTATGTCCCGGCAGCATTCTTTCACATACTCCATGCTGTGTGATCACCAGAGGGGGGCTTTGACGAGCGGGCACAGGGATCAGACGGACAGCTCTGAATTCTATGGGAATTTCTCAAGTGCTGTTGGTTACCAGTGTTTCTGCTGCAGACAGCATGCAGATTTTACACTTGTGGTTAAACAATGCAGTCTCGGGTCTCTGATCAACTTGTTTACTGCAGCTGATTGGCAACACAAACTTCAGTTTGCTCTTGTGACGCCTGTATTTACTCCGCAATGCAGACGTGCACTAGGGGAAAAGCTGAGAGAACTTAGTTAGTTGTAGGCCTACCTTGCATACAAACGTTCTTTGAAAGTGCATTCTATCTTGTCTAGCTTTGCTGAAATGACAATATGTTCTTAAATTATACAGCAGCTCATACTGAGGAATTCAGAGGGAAAGCCTTGGCGCCAAAATACCCTTAGCCCTGCTGTTTTCATTAGTGAGTATAAAAGGCGTCTGATAAAGTAATACAACTCATAAAATCACCTATAGCGGGGTGCAAAGAGTGGGAGGCCCTTGATGTAAATGTCAGAAAAAGGTCTGGATCCTCTATTGTAGTGCAGGAGAACATGGTTTATGTGACGCCCGCCTTGTTGCTTTTGACTTTAATTCAAGAAAGAGGTGCATGCTTTCTAGAGCTACAGTATACTGTAATCTCTCCCAACACCTGCTCGCGCTCTAGTCTTTCTTATCCCTGCAACAGCTCTCCACCAGAAACAATAGCAATGCTTTGCTATCATGCAGCGGAGCACTTGCCTCCAAGTTCATTATCAGACACCGCCGCTCGGCTTCTCTAAAACAGTCTGTCAGCTCTTATCATCGGGGAGCCAAATCCTGTACATTCCATCTTGAAAAGGCCACTTCATCTGCAAGACAGCTGGATCTGACAAACTTGAAGGTTTAAGAGAGGGACGGGGAGTTAAGTGTCGGGTATAGTCTCGCATTACCAGTACCATTCTCCACAGCGCTGCCGAGGAGGGTCTGGCGAGTCTACCCAGCACTCCCGGGATGGTAGAAAAAACGTGCTCTGGTTTATTGGCATTTCTTTAAACCAATCACAATCGTCTTGGTCGGTGCTAAGTGACCGGAAGGAGCAACGGTGCCTCTGCAAAATAGCCTCAGGAAGGAACTTGTTTTGGTGGAACGCGTATGTTCCAAAGTTGTTTTAGTTGTGCAACAGAAAACTCCGATTGGACAGATAGTCCAGCTATCTGTCTGGATTTACCCTGCAGAGATCTGAGGAGCAGTTAACTATAGTCCACCAGAGTTTAAAATTACAACACAAAGAAAGCGGGAGGTTACGGACATCTGGCTGAAAAGAGTGACATCTTGCCGATGTCGTGGATATAGACTAAGTGTTGGGGAGAATGGTTGGTGAGGGGGAGATGAAAAGATGGGGATGGGGGGGCACCAGGGTGAGAATGACAGACACAGAAGCAGGATGGAATTGTCCAGAAGTGAGAGAGCTAGATCCAGAGACAGATATAGAGACCCAGAGACAGGCAAGAGAAAGATGGAGTGAGTAATAGAGACAGAAAAGAGAAGGGGGAAAAAAAGAAGAGTGGGCACCAGCAGCTGTGATCTCACCCTCCTCTCCTCTCCTCTGGCAGCGGCTTCCAAAAAGCTGCCCTTTCGCTGAAAAATGCCAAGCGCACTGCATTCCACCGGCCACACAAAGACCCTCCCTCGTCTCAGCTGCACGGCACAATCAGACAAGGGATAATTATATAATTAGGCTGTTTGGTGCAGACAGGGACCCTCAGATGGTGTGTTGGTGTGTCACATTTATGTTCTTAGACAATGAAGAGAGTCTGGTCTTATCAGAGGAGGCAGCAGAGTGTGTGGGGGGGCTCCAGCTGTGGCACTTAGGAACAGATTGTAATCATAGAGAATAACGGGTCAATAGAATGACCTCCAGCATGTGGCCCGGCCGTGATCTGTGTGTGTGTGTGTGTGTGTGTGTGTGTGTGTGTGTGTGTGTGTGTGTGTGTGTGTGTGTGTGTGTGTGTGTGTGTGTGTGTGTGTGTGTGTGTGTTGGGATCCTGTGATATGTGAAGAGGTGGGGACTTTTGGTGCTACGACAACCAGATAGGAGGTAGGAAACATAGAAGACGCCCAGTTATTTAGCATTCAAGTGGATATTGTCACAATGATTTTTCATATGAACTGTCCGTTTATTCGAAGTCAGCCCCTTACAATCACGTAAAATGTTAGTTTATACACACCCAGATGCTCTGAGAACAGGTATTACTCCCCTCCAACTTTTTTTGTTGCTAATTAGCCAATTTCAACCATCTCTCCTTTTAGTTGTACTTTTAGTTAACAACTTTATCTGTTTATCCGTGGGGGGTAAGCCAGCCTCCACAAAGCGTATCTTCTATGGCTGATGCTACCTAGCACTCCGTTAGCATTCCATTGACTGCCATTCATTTTGGCGCCACTTTGACAGCGAATAACTTTACATGTGAAGCATTTAGAGACTTTAGTTGTCCATTGTTTATTTCTAAAGAAATAATACAATGCATAAAGGCTCTATTACCTTGTACCTCACGTTATGGCTCCGTAGCAGACGTTTTTATAAAAATAGGCTAACGATTGTGTCATAACCACACAACTTACTGTCGCATAGTAGAGGATTTACCGTATAGTACAGGAGAAGCTCGCAGGCAGTTTGGACATACATTAGCTGTTTAAGTTTAATTACTAATGTTAACTAGCATTTTAGTTAGCAATAATTAGCCTGTACCTATGTTATCTCCTTACATATACCTACGCTCTCCGTCTCTGCAAGATTGGGAATGATTGAGATTTCTCTTGGCACAGCTACCAGAAGACTTACAACTTTCAGACACGTTGCTCACGTCACATCTACGTCGGCAAGCTCAGTTTGCAGCTGCGCAGTAACACTCGGCTATCACCGGAAAAGTGCTTCTAATAGACTTCACTGGTCTCCGTTGAAATCTACGGCGTCGCATTGTCCATTTATTTTACTGTCTATGGTTTATACATTGCTTCATCTATTTAAACAATGTATTCATTACTTTTAGCTAAATGTTTAGACAGCTGACTCAATACGGATATTAGTTTTTAAAAGTAGCCTAGTAATCATATTTTTTTTCAAATGAGTTTGGCTAATCCCCAATCTTTCCATGTCCCGTTGGCAACTGTAGAAGTCCGCCTGGTTGGGGAATCGCTGCACTAAATGACCACTAGAATTGCCAAACAGACCACCTCTTTCCTCTTGTCGAGGCAGGATCCACGCTCCCAGACGAGAATTGAGCCAGTGTCCCGCTCAGTTGGCCACCACCCAACAATCTCCCCTCGCACCGTGGCCTTGGCATTGGGTGTGTCTCCACTCGCACGGGACAGCACAGAATAGACTATTGTTGATCGCACAAGACAGCGAGCTGGGGGAAGAAGGAGGGGGCGGGGGGGGCGGTGTCGAGGAAGAGAGATGGTGGGGGGGGAGAAATTAGCTTTTAACGAGCGAGAGAAAAGCACATGGACAATGAAGCATGGCTCCCCTCCCACTTACATGCATGTGCACTGATGCAGAGCCACTGGACATTTTTTCATGCACGGATGCACACACACACACACACACACACACACACACACACACACACACACACACACACACACACACACACACACACACACACACACACACGTTTCCAGATACATAGTGTTTGTTTTAGGATCTACATTGTGCAGCAGGCATCTGATATGTCATGAAAAGCATCAGGTCCAGAAGCTAACAAGGCCATGCATGTTCACAATGATGAGTCACACAACGATAGACAAGTACCTTTTTAAAGAAAAACGTCAACATTTTGGGAAATATGTTAATTCATGACCTTGCCGACAGACACGAGAAGATTGCTTTGACTCTCATATCTTTACGATAAATGTGAAGCTACAGCCAGCAGCCTGTTAGGTTAGCTCAGCACAAAACAGGTAGCATGGCTCTGTCCAAAGGTAACACCCCCCCCCCCCCCCCCCCCCCTCCCCTTTCTTCAATTAGTTTGGCAGTGTCTAGAAATATTATCATCTAAGAGGGGAGTGTTATGAAGAATCCGTAGGTTTCAGATGACATTGTGACATTGTTAGATGGCATTGTGATCCTTATACCTTATAAAACTATACAAAGCACAAGACGTCATTACAGCCTACTAAATGACACCATTGGATGGTTGACCATACCATCACTGATGTAATTATATAATGTATATATATTATCTACTGTATGTAACATATACATGTCATTTTTAGTCATTTTCATTTCATTTTACTGTGCAAAACGTTCCTGCCAGAAACCTGATATATATAAATCTTATACAGAAACAGATAGGAGAGATTTGTCCAGAAAAACTGCCATGTTTTACAAGTTTTAAAATAGAAAGAAAACAACATAGGGTATGTCGAATCAGAACTGTCCAACATGTCTGACACTATGGCTGTCTTGAAATGACGTCTATCCTAAGCAAACACAAACCCTGTCAGAGTTAAAGTGAAAACTGAGGCTACCTTCACACTGTGATGTTCAGTGTTTCCAAAGACTTATTTCGTGATAAAACATTCTGGTGTCCCGACCGTCCTAGTCCTCAAGGGAACTGAACAGACTGTGTTGCGTTCAAGAGTCATTCAGTTTTGTCAAAACACAACTCTAAATTTGTGTAAATGTCTTAGTTTCTGGAAATTTAAATGAACCATGTGGGTGGGTAGCCATTAAACTTTAAATGTACTTACTTGATTTACATTAGTTATGAACATTTTTCAAATCACAGCATGGATTTTATTAGATAGATTTTTAGCTTCTGGGCAACCTTCCATTTTCTGGATGGGTAGAAAATCAATCTGGAATGCACGGACTACTTTGGAAAAGTAATATGTCCCATTGTAGTTAATCAGCTAAAACATGCAGAACCAGTATATGGTGCATTCCCTTTACAACACATATGGTATTTTCTCCTTGTATCCTGCAGTATTATAACTTACATGCCTGATGTTTTATGTCTGACACACACACACACACACACACACACACACACACACACACACACACACACACACACACACACACACACACACACACACACACACACACACACATACACACACGCATGAGAAACTGTTAAGAATTTCTTTGTTTCACATAACTGCAGCCGCCTGTTTGCCTATAACATCAGCAAACAGTCATTAGCACTTATGAGGCTCCAATTGTCTGTCTCATTGCTGAGATTACTGCTTTTGAACACGTGGAAAAACAGATCTTCATACAGTAGAAAATATCACTCTCATGGCAACAAAAACAACCCTCTTCAATCACAGATTCTCATCCAGCTTGGAGAAGATATTCACATGCAACCCTGGGCTGCACAACTATATTTAGGCTTTAAACGTTTTTCAGATGGTGAGAAACTACTGTCAAAGTAGAAATGGCTGCCATCACCAATAAGGCTTTCTGTTTTTAATCATGCAGTTTTTAGATATTGGCAGCAATATCGTAAGCCTTGTTTGTCCCCAGAGGTTTGCATTGCTTTGGAGCTTTGGTAAACATTATTCGAGGAAAAAAAAAGGAATTGGGCAAAGGTCAGGTTTATTGGCATGGAACAATCTATCTATAAATTACGGGAACGTCTGTCTGTCTGTCTGTCTGTCTGTCTATCTGTCTGTCTGAAGCTAACTGTACACAAAATACAGTAACGTGATCTATTATATTATTATATTAGCATGGTTAAACGCCCCCGCCAATGGGTCCCAATACGTCCCAGTTAGACGGTAAATGGCATAGATATATTCCTTGGCGGCGCCGGAACTATCTGGTAAATAAACCATCATCGAGCCACACTATAAAATGACTAAATTGACAAATGAGTCACTTCATATGACAGTGATCTGAGAGGTTACAGGCTTCCAGTTGCCCACTCACCACACCAGTTTAACAAAGCCAGACTCAGACTTGAATACCCAACTTCATAGGTCACTTCCAG